>JAWNNM010002660.1:0-16782 GCA_035044965.1 Lordiphosa andalusiaca
CGTTCAAAAAACTAGTCGTAGTGAGAAAAACTTTTTTGTTTTTAATGCCAACGTCTCGAAACTCCGCATTTACTAGTTTCAAACTAGTTTTAGTTTTCTCCATGATTCTAACAAATTTGGTTGAAATCGGACATCTAGACAGCTATACTAGTCATACAAAAGTAGAGTCAGAAAAGTAGTCTTATTGAGAAAAACTCGTTTTATTTTCAGTGGATATGGCCTTAAAAGAAGTTAAAGAACGTGCTGCAAGGGTATACAAACTTCGGCCGAGCCGAAGATAACTTTTCCTAACCTTAGAAGAAAGAAGAAAGTATTTTTTAAAAACCAGAAGAATTAACGGTTCGTAGCACACTGTTCAAAGCCCAAGTACAGCAAATGCTTTGTTTCCTACCGTACTTCCGTTTTGCGTACGTACACTTAGAGAAAAAATCAGGAACCTCGTGCTTGTTATCAAGAAGATTTGATGTCAAAAGTACGGTAAGAACGAACATGCTAGGATCCAAGAAGTAAATACTAAAATCAAGAACGGATTTTCGACCACGAAAATGATTGGTTTGGAATTTAGTCTGCTTAATATCAACACTCAGGGAAAAATCGCATAGTAAAACCTAATACAATCATATTTGATTTTACTAAGCCCCTTTTGTATTTAAATTAACTAAAAACCACTTTGAATTGACTAAAAACATATTAAATCGGCGAATTTCAGTTACCCCTTTTATATTCCCTATGCAGGGAATTCCAACTTGCGAACTACAAGCAGTCTTTTTTCTGCAAAATGCCAGAAAGATATTTTTGAATAACTGTAGGCTATTCAATATAATTAGAATTTTAGCCATCGATCAGCCAGCATACGCGATGGCACAACTGGTTGAGACGCCATTCCAATCGAGTTCAAGTGCAGAGGTCCCGAGTTCGAGTCCCACCACAGAGTAAGTTTAAAACTTTTATAAAATTAACATAATTCGAAGTTTTTCAGAACCAAATCCAAAAGAATTCTAGCTCCTGGGGGGACTCCATTACAAACTAAATTGATTATATAGAAAAGAGATGTGGTGTTGGCTGGCAAAATTTTTAAAAAAAAAAAGTTTTTAACTATTTGCATGTTAAATTTAACTATTGCCAATATTAAATTTGAAGTGTGCACTTCTTATATATACGAATTCCATATTTAATGCTAAATCAATGGTGAAAGCATTCAAGTCAAAGTGTAAATATTAAAATATCAGTGTATTTTTCCCTGAGTGAAACATAAATAGTGTTGCATCCAAGAAAAGATTATTATTTTGGGTATTCAAAATGAACAAGCCCAATAAGCCGAGATCGCTGAGTTTTCTCAGATCGCATTTGAAGCATGGGTGAACGGGTGCACTCGTGACGGCTCGTAGCAGCTCTCTGATATAGATACATTTACTTGGCCATAATCTCAAGAAAATTAGGCGAATTCGGCTCCATTAAATTTTCATTGAATGCCTTAGCCTTAGCAATATCGGGTTTTCCCATACTTGTCAGGTCATAGCAGCAAACAGAACACAAAAAACCTTCTTCAAAATTAAATTTTAAGCACTTTTGCACTGGACATAACAGGAAAGTAAACACTTACAGTTAATTGCAATCACATAGTTTGTTATGTTTTCGTGGGAAATTTTCATTTGCTATTTGCTAATTTAAAACGAGAGCGTGAGTTAAAGTCGGCCCTGCCCGACTTCGAAATACCCGATACTCAAGCCAATTAATGTTTAATAACCTCATGCAGCTCAGATAAGTAGGCAACGTTTTTTTAACTCTGCCATTTATTATCCGATCTTTATGAAAATTTGCAAAAATATACTGCAAAATCTGAGCTCGATGGCTTACAAATTGTAGGAGATATTGAGCATTTTTTATTGCGGGTGCGTGGCCAAAATTTGAAACATACTTCCAGTCTCTGAGATCTAGGTGTTCATACAGACGGACGGACGGACGGACAGACGGACATGGCTATATCGACTCGGCTATTGATTCTGATGAAGAATATATATACTTTATGATATCGAAGATGCTTCCTTCTGCCTGTTACATACATTTGCACGACTTTAGTATACCATTTTTATTCTACGAGTAACGGATATAAAAAGTGCAACGATGAAAATATAGGTAAGTTAACTTCGGCACTGCCGAAGGTTGTATACCCTTGCAGCACGAAATTGAAAATACATGTCAAACCTTTATCACTTACCATCTCTGAGATCTGTGCGTTCATACGGACAGAGAGACAAACGGAAATGACTATATCGACTCGGCTGTTGATGCTGATCAAGAATATATATGCTTTATGGGGTCGGAGATGCTTCCTTCTGGCAGTTACATGCTTTTGCACAAACTTATAATACTCTGTGTACCTACGGTACAGAGTATAAAAACGACAGTCCAAGACCCAGCCCTATCGGACTCCTTTTTGAACCATTTGAACTAAAAAGGCAACAGTGTGTATGAGTAATTTTAAAATAAACTTTAGATCCTCCTCGCACCGCTTAGTTCTCAATATTTGCGATGTATTAACTATTTTTTCGAGCGCGTAATCCAAACTTGGTGCAGACATTTTAAATTTGTTTGCTCCAGCTCTTCCACTCTCTGAGATTAAAGTATTTACACTGACGAACGGGCTGAGTCGACTCGGCTATAGATCAATAATATATCTCCTTTATGAAATTGAAGATGCTTTCTTCTACCTGTTACAAACATTTGCTCGGCTTTATTATATATATTTGTTACTCCACGCGCAAATAAAATTTGAGGGCCAATAGCAAAATAAATAACCATACCAATTATTCCAAAGGGACACCCTAATCACCTATCAGCATGAAATATGCTTTACGACCTATTCTCAAACCTACCAGACATACAGAACAATTTTCAAGCACCGAGTCACAAAATTTTAGATGATTGAATTCTTGGCCTTCGAGACCTATCCCATTCTGCTACATTTGTATACATTTTTAGTGTGATAGGCTATTATCCAGCAAACATTTTAAATAATATTTTTAGTTGGTCTGGTTAATTTTTTGCGCCAGAGTCCAGTTGGAACGCACACGCAAAGCAATCAATCTAATCTTTTTTGGTTTCTGCACAATTAATAGGACGACTCCCCAAAGTAGATACTCCATGACGCGAATTATATTTGTTGCGGTTAAAACAAAAATTAAAGCAAACACAGGCAACTTCGATTGCCACAGCCAAACTGTAATAAAAAAAAAAAATCGAAACTAGTGGGAAGGGAAATGCAAGCCAAAGTGACAAATTGGAAAGCATGCGAGGCGCATACAACACAAACACAGCAACTACACAACGTTAACTCCCAAACTGAGCGGCGTTTGGTATGCAGTGCACACAAGTCAGGAACTGGTGGCTGAGACATGGGAACTGGGGAGCGAGGTGCGCATAAAAGTTTATCAACTAAGTAAAATAATGTTGGGCGTAAAGTTTGCAACCGCAGTGCCCGCAGAGCGACACAGTGGCGGTGGAGTTGGGGTGGGGAGGGTCTGCGATGCCCCACAACAATAAAAACCAAATGTTGCTGAGCCAGAGCTAAAAGCATGCCATCCAGGGAGCACGTTTTACATAATGATGAATGACGATGACGACGACGAGAACTCCGAGAAGGACGTCGCGACGCTGGTGCCTATGATGTGTGTTCGCGGCGGCTCTTCCCACTGTGTTGATTTGTTTATGCCCTAGCCTGGCTGGCGCAGGGGTAGGGGCAAAATGATAGCACACTTTTGCGCACTGCAACTTGACAGGCCTCAGCGGTGAGTCGACACACAACGTCGAGACGTCGCAATTGGAAACAAATTATGCTTGAAGCGCAATGCAGTTCAGGCAAAGGAGATTTAGGGATTTGCAGGGGAGTTCACCATACCTTATGAAGGAGGTGGGGCGAAGCGCTGAAATGCCTTCACAATGATTACGCATGAGGAATGTTTAGTAAGGCAGTCGTAGGTAAACACAGTCGGCAGGCAATGTTGATATGAATTATACAAATCCTACAAAAAGTGGCAGCGACTTCGGTTTAGCCGATCTGTACCAATTCTTTTAGCGGATCGATAAATCATTTTGATTACTAAATAATTATTTTGAGTGTGTCGAACCCAACTAAAACAAACAGTCGTTCAGAGCGTTCTCTGTCTCTCTCTCTCTCTAGTCTCTGTCTCCCGCTCTCCAAGCGTTCTTACTGTCATTCGCTGGCATGCAAATATAACATTAATGAATTTAAGAACTTTAATCACAATTACATGTATTCCACCTTCTTCATTAATTTGTGCTGCAACACTTTCTCAAGCACTTTTCACAGAAGTGTTGTCAAAATGCTTTTTCTCTGTGGCTCGCCAAAGACATGGTCTTGCCTCAACTGCTTATATTAAATCAATCTTCTTCTCACAGTTTTTGCCTCCATCTTGTGACAAATCACTTCCGAAATAATTGTAAACGATAAATTCCTGGCCTGAGTATCAGCTGATTCTCGATCCACAAACGCTTTCGAAACGCCGCTATCGTGACATTTGTGGATTTCGTTCATATTGCTGGATACACAACAAACGAAAAGCAAACAAAAAATTCTTGGCACAGTTTTTTTTATATGAAGTTTGACAGGAATTTTTAGTTTCCGCAGTGCTGGATAAAATAAATAAATGGATTTAATAAAATCACGAAGGAGGATTTTTCAAAACAACTATCAAAATGGCATTTAAAATTAAAACGCTGGAAGGACTTCCCAACACTCTAAGCAGTTTTATGAGGCTGATACAGCTTTGATAGCGCCATCGGAGCACTTATTTTTGAAAATGCCCAGCGCTTTATCCAGCATTATTCACCAAGTAGGTGTCCAATTCCTTACACCTTTACGCAAGTTCTGTGATGAACTCGAGGAGAAGACATATCATTTTAAATAATTTAGATTTAGACAACGACCTCAACAACCGCTGAGTATATAAGGAAGCAATGAAGAAAACTATCAAAAATTGTATTCACCTTACTGGGATTCGCGCTCAGCATTCGAACTTGTTGTCTGCCATTGTCGATAGGCGCGACTTAGGATCTAGTTACCTAATGAAACCATTAATCCTAACTGGCAAAGCTTACAGTATGTTTATTATTGAGAAAATGGGTCCCCTAAATTTAAGGTCACTTTTAATTAACGTTCGAAATGTCAGATTAAGCTTAAAGTTGTCAGCACTTGAGAATTTTTGACAAATTAATTTTGAGACGTGTCTTTTGACACTCAAACACTGCCTGATAGCTTGGAATGATGCAGTGAAGCAACGAACATATATAGGATATTGATTTTTTTACTTTCGATAAGCTCTGTAAAGCTCCCAATCCTTATATTTTTGGCATGCGAACTCCTGCAACGCATTTCATTTATTGAAACGATTACTGCATCCGATTTAGTGTGCCTTTTGACAGTTCTGAAAGATACAAAATAAGAGCAAAAAAATACAAGCAAAAAGATTGCCATATATTTGCATTTAATTGGCAGGCAGCTAACGGGCACAACTTATTCTCCTTTTGCTTAGTTTTGCCCGGTTGCATTAGCCAGTTACTCACCCCACTTCGCTCTCAACCATCAATCGGGCTGTCCTGCCCAGCCTTAACGACAACCCCCTGCCTGCCCTCGTCCCATCGATTCACGACAGTTTCGTGCAGCTAATATGCAAATTCCCTGAAGCTTTTACTTTGGCTCAGTTTTCCTTTCGCTCTTTTGCCTTTGTTTTGCTTCCGCTGTGCCATGTTTTCCACCAATGTCGCCGTCCTCTCCACCGTCTTTACAGTTTTTGCGTCGAGCTTATTATGCATTGCACATTTTTACATTTTTACTTAAAAGGCGAAACGAGACGCGCTGAAAAACAGGAATGCAACCGCCGCACACCGCAAAAATCGTAATGAAATTTTTATTATACGTCAAAGAGAAATATTTTTATCAGCATTTCTCGCTTGTTGCCGAAGCCGAAGCGCAAAAATGCTTTGGCGTGCCTGGGGTTGAGTGCGGCAGGCGCCGGCCGGAGCGGGGTGGGCTGTCAAGTCAATCAAAATATGCCAAACAGAAAAACTTTTCCGCTTTGACCACAGAATGTGGCCGTGTGGCCAACATCTCTATAGCTATTATCTATAACTGTATTTATTTAAGCAAATTTCTGGCCAAACACTCTCTGCCCGCTGACCTCGAGAGAATGCCGCAAATTGCAATGGAAAGTTTTTTGGTCTGCACTTTGGCTTTTTGGCTGGGTGTCAATTTGCTCGGGCGGTGGCCTGCAAAAGTTTTCCTCCGTTTTAACGCAAACATTTGCACTGCGTAATTTGCTGACAATGTCTGTGAGGTGGTTTTCTTTTGGGGATGCCAGAGTATACAAGAAAATTGCGTAAACTTAAATCAACAAATATGTAAGCAACAATTTTGGGCACGAAATGGTACAAGCTCAGTAAAAAATAAACTTTAGAGTTAATATTGCTTGAAGGATATACCTTAACCGATTGTTAACGCAACATTCGTCCAATAGCCAAGATATTAAAAATTTAACTAGTTTTTGAGTGCGGCTCACCTTAGTGTGCTTTAAAAGCAAAAAAAGTCCGATTTACAAAACAAAGCTTAGTTCTGAATAACCAGCTCATCCATTTTTGGGCCAGGCAGAACTTGTTGACTACCCACAGCATTGATATTGCATTGAAGATACAATTTCAAATTCCAAACAAATGCAATTCCCAAGCATCAGCAGAAACAGCCGCGCTTCGAGTGGAGTTTGAAAAACAAAAATATTCGCTGCAATTTGTGTATTTGGTTTCTTTGTTGGTAGCAGCGCGTGGGCTTCAAATCTGCTGCAATCGCCACTCAGTGGCCAAATGGGAATTTCCCCGACAAAAACTATTTCCGAATGATTTTTGCTCTCAGCAATAGCTATTTCATTAAATTTCATTTTATCTAAATTAAACAACAAATTTTCCAAAAACAGAACCAAAAGTGCTGTAAAAATTTGCTGGAACTCACAGGGAAACCGAGAGACACAGAGCGCTTCTGGCACTATGGCCTGTAAGACCAGAACAGAGGCACAGCTGTCAATTGTGAGAGGAGAGATCAAGGACAATAAACAATGGAGAGGAGGTGCAAGGAGGTGGTGGCGAGTGGCATGTGGAATTGTGGAATGAATGCAACTGCAGCTACGTGCTGATAATCGCACATGGGTAGCACATGAAGCACAAGTTCACTGTTTGGCCATGGACTCTGCTTTAACCCACTGAGGCAGAGCACTTGAAAGTTTCACGAAATTTTTGATTTTTTTTTTCTTATGTTAAGTTTTAAAGTTATGCAATGTTATAGTTCAAAATACGTCTCTAAAATGAAAATAGTCGCTCCAATTCAAGAAATAGGACCGGTTCTATTTGAACCGATTCCTTGGAGATATCCGACAAGTGTGAGACAGCTAAAGCTATTTAATTTCCCACTATGGATCTTTGCTTATTTGATTGAAGTATGACCATAAGTTTAACCAAGAAAAATTATAATTTCAGGCTTCGAAACTCATATCTCAAGGCTATGATTCTGCCATTAGAATGTTAAATTTGAGTTGTGCAGCGTCCTTGGGCATTCCTTGCGAACAAAATAAATTAAGTTGTAACATATAATTTTATTAACTTTCGATTTTGTCTCAGCGAACCAAAACTAGAAAACATGGTTTTTAAGTAGACCTACCTTTTTTATACACACTTAACATGAAAATTAGACGATATATCAAAACCAGTTCAATTTCTACTAATCTCTGAGCAGATTTGAGCTCAGCGTGAAATTTTACATTGGGATCAATGGTAAATGTTCCGGATACAGAAACTTTTGAAATCTTGTGACACAGTGTTATCAACCAATAGGTGCACCTGCTGCACAATTGACGTTATTATACCCGTTAATCGTAGAGTAATTAGGGTATACTAAAGTCGTGCAAATGTATGTAACAGGCGGAAGGAAGCATCTCCGATATCATAAAGTATATATATTCTTCATCAGCATCTACAGCCGAGTCGATGTAGCCATGTCCGTCTGTCCGTCCGTCCGTCCCTCTGTATGAACACCTAGATCTCAGAGACTAGAAGAGCTAGAGCAACCAAATTTGAGATGTAAGCTAGTATTGCAGCCAGATCAAGTTTGTTTCAAATTTTGGCCACGCCCCCTTCCGCTCCCACAATAAAAAATTTTGAATATCTCCCACAAGCTATCGAGCTCAGATTTTGCAGTATAGTGCATGTGGCCAATATGTACAATCTCACAAATTTTCATAAAGATCGGATAATAAATGGCAGAGTTAAAAAAACGTTGCATACTTATCTAAGCCGCACCAGGTTGTTAAACACTAATTGCCTTGAGTAACGGGTATTTCGAAGTTGGGCAGCGCCGACTTTAACTTACGCTCTCGTATAATTCTAATTTTATGAAGCTTCCAGATTATTATTTAGCGAAATAAGACGCAAATGGAATGCTTGTAGTTTTTGGACCATAGCTTCAGCTGCAAGACGAATCATCGGTCGGAAAAGAAGTTATAATGAGACAAACTTTTTTGTTTTAAATGGAATTGATTCGAAATGGCTTACATGTGTTTTTCTTAGGCTTCTGTTCAGCTATATAAAGCTTTAAGTAACTTAAAAGTGTTATTGAAAGGACTATATGTTTGGTCGTCCCTTCAAAGAAGTTTTTTGTTTGGGAACAACTTTCGAAAATTCTACTGTTCTTGTTTACTTCATGATAAATTAACCAGTACTCGGTTACCAGATGTTGTATGTGGTGGGCTGCAGCTGCAGCTAGTAGTTTATATTTCAAATACAATTGGGTACTTTACGAAGGAAGGTGGAAAACTCTGCATTAGTTCGAGAAGCTTTTGTCATACGACATC
Source organism: Lordiphosa andalusiaca (assembly GCA_035044965.1). Lineage (NCBI taxonomy): Eukaryota > Metazoa > Arthropoda > Insecta > Diptera > Drosophilidae > Lordiphosa > Lordiphosa andalusiaca. Next base: position 8,910 of record JAWNNM010002660.1, read on the forward strand.
AACGAGTTCCTCAGGCCGGCTATATGCTTTGCTTGCCGACATAATATTTAAAGCAAAAATATTTATATTCAGACAAGATTCTCCGACATTACTTTAATTTATTGGAGCATTCGCTTCAAGGTTTTAGATGATGCTCAGTGGAAGTGGCCTATTACAGATTATTTTGCGCTTCCAGAAAGATTCCTCTTCTTCTTTTTCCACTTTCCATGGAGCATCTTTATACAATTGGAGGACCACAACAGTTGTGGATTATTTAAGTTTTTCGCATCGGATTGTGACTTGTAAATAATGGGTTCATTACGATAATCCCAAGCGCAAATATCATACCTACTCATACACCAAAATCGACCCTAAGGCCGAATATTCACGAAGGCAAAGAGAACTGTAAATGAATTGACCATATCAAGATTGATTCACAAATCAATCACAGCCCGATTGAAAATAGCAACGATTACATTAAATTTGCCATTAAGATTAATCGTTTTGAAATCATTGATGGTTGCTTTATGATGACTTAAATTTCATTCATTTCAATCATAGAGAACTATATTTGGATTGCATTCGTTTGATTTAAGTCTATAAGATATCAATCGTTAAATCAAATCTAGAGAATGAAATCATTTTGATTAACATGTGAGATTTGCAATCATTTTGGAAATATTTAAGTAATTTGATTTAAATTTAACCGAGAACATTTTTCCCAATACGAGCACATTCGTTGTCAGAAACTAATCATGAACGGATTTCCTCACTTCAATAACTTTTTAGGAAAACGCATAAGCTCAATGTGGTTAAAATGTTCAGTTTTGGAAAACATTTAAATTCAAAAAAGAAATTAGGTGGCCAGGAGGTGGGTGGGGGACCAAAGTCCAGGACCAGATCCAATGCCAGGTCCAATCCCCTGTGTAATCCAAATTTCAGGTTCAGTTCCAAGTTGAGGTCGGCAGACACATCCGCCTTGTACAACACGCCACCTGCTTAATTGAATTAAATTAAAGAAATAAAAAAATTTCGGACTTTTTAGGAGTAGAGCCCTGGACGCCCCGCGCGCCCCCGGGAAACGAGTTAGTTCGTTAGGCTGTTGCACACATAGATCTCAAAGACTGGAAGAGGTGGAGCTAACTAATTTGAAATGTAGACTAGTAGTATAATAAATTGCAGAGTTAAAAAACTTTGCATACTTACCTGAGCCGCATGAGGATATTAAACACTAATTGTTCTGAGTAACGGGTTATTCGAATTTGGACCGGGTTGACTTTAAGGTTCGCAATTTGTACACCTCTTTTTTCATCCAAACGAGTAACATGTTCAATCCAGCGCAGCCGCTTTTGTTCTATGCGCTTGAGTACATCAGTGTATCCATAATGCTCATACAGTTCGTGGTTCATCAGGGAGCGTAATCATCGTCAATTTGTAGAGTTCCATAGGTCATCGTAATGATTTTTCTCTCGAATACACCGACCCACAGCTGTGAATGTTAATAAGTGACTTGTAAAGCGTAATTTTAAAACTTGTAAAGCGTACCTTTAAAAATAATTTTAATTGTTTTTACTGTTCAATTATGTTCAACGATACAAGCTCTATCTGACTTCTCAATCATTGGCAATACATGACATTTATCTCGGTTTGAATTGTTAAATCAAGGCTGGGAGGCTATGTATGGTCATTCGTGGTCTTGAAATGTAGTTAAGAAACTATTTAAGATTTTATTTAACGGTTTTATTATCATGGAGATCTATTTACAGTGAATTGCGCATATGCATTGATTCTTGAATGATTTTCAGCTTTTTATTTTTTTAGTATATTTCATATTTTGTATTATCGTCGATCTAATAAGATGTTAGTCATGGAAAATACACTTTGCATATCTAGACTACCAAAAAACAGTTGTTACTAATCAACTACATAGTTGGAACTACGTTAATACTAATCGGCAATGCGCCGTTTGCTCCTTCCGATTACGATTTGTTTTCGTCAATGGCAAATGCCCTTGAAAATCAGGCCTTTCACCCTTTTGAATGACGCCCAAGCTGGACCGATTTGTGGATCGTCTTAAATGACGTTGGGGGCAGAGGATATTTTAGCACTTCCAGATGTTTATAGCGCAAAGAAGGAAGCATTTTTATCCACAAAAAGTATATATACTCTTAATCAGCAGGACAAGTTGAGTTAAATGACCCTTCTGTCTATCTGTTTCTGTGCTATCTCCCTCTTAAGTTTTAAAGCTATCTCAACCAAACTTTTGCAGGAAATCTTCTGGTACAAATGCGTTGCTCATTCGTTGGAATCGGCTTGATCGTATGACTAGAGGACATGGCTGTCATAGAAAGAAGCGAATGATCGAAAAACTATCTCTTGTGAGATTTTTTGGTTTTGAGTATATCATATAGCTGCCATACAATAAACTGGCCAGCCAAATGATCATAGCTTAGGAAATTAGCTTGGGAAATTACACAACTAGCATTCTTTAAAACAAGAATTACCTTGTTGATTGATACTTATTTAAAACCTTAACTTAAATAAGTTATACGAACTGCAAGGGTATACAAACTTAGACCGAGCAGAAGATAACTTTCCATTATTTTTAAACATTTTTGTCTCGGACTCATCGTTAACCTGTAAGTCTTCTTTTGTGCAGAAATTAAAAGCGCACTTGCCAAGAGATCCAGAAGAGCTTGGCTTTGGCTTATTGGGTTGTGAAATGACAAATTTATTCTTGAATTATGTCTACTCCTGGTTGACTCACCAATGGGTAGAAACGAACTACATACACTAATATTATTTTCTCAGAGGCATACAAAGGTACAAGTTAGTGGAATCAATGGAAAAAACAAGTGGAAAAGAATAAACCCAGTTGAAAGAAACTTTTCCTCGGTGGGCAGAAAACTTGAAGTAACACATGAATAATAAAAATAATAAAAAAAATGTCAACAAAATTCGTCGCTAGGCTCCGTGGGAATAAGACTATACGACTTCATGAGAAGATACGTTATATAGGCCATCCACTGACAGCTGAATGCCACTTTTTAAATATAATTTTACCCCAATGGGTTAAGAGCCGGACACAAATTGACAAAATTTGGGATATGTTTGCTGGGCAGGTTAGAGGTGTGGGCGTGTGACTGGTTGCGGGGATGGTTTGATTAAGTGCAGTTCCCGTTGCTTCGCCCGCTGAGTCTATTGTGCCATAACTCAGCCCAGGCCCAGTAACCATGTCCGTGTCCATTCCCGTTGTAGCTGCGTCACAACAAATCAGTTTTACATTTGCATGCATTGCATTTTGGTTTTCGGTTGGGCTCTGGACAGCAGCCTACACCACGCAGAGCCGACTGCTGCAGGAGTTGTCTAGGCTGGCGTCGGCGGCATGTTAACTAAGTTTCCCGCACAGACACAGAACTCAACTAGAAGCCGAGCGAAAGGATGATTTATGCCGAAGCCAAAGCAAACCGCTGGCAGCATAAACTTTTGCTGACTGTTGTCAGCTGGCAAACAATGGCAAAAGCCACAAACATGAGCCCAGACGAGGAGGCGGCCACGACGACGTATACTTATTCCACCGCAACAGGGATGCGGGGGGCGAGCGACCTGCGCTTGGCTGCACAGCCGCCAACAAAAAATGAGCACAGAGCCAACTTTATGCATAAATATTTGCATGCAGACAGGCGCAGAGGCCTGGGTGCGGAGGACACGCCGCTTCATAGTTGAAAAATTCTGCGCATTTTCCAAGCAGCCACCATCTACATCCGCGTGCTGTACTGGCAAGTCATCGGGGTCTGCTGCACCTGTGCGCCTCTGTTGCCCAATTCTAAATTGCTAATGGCCAGAAACTGCAAGTTGTCTGCAATTACAGAGCAGGTCGCTGCCAGCGCCAGGTCCGGCTGCGACTTTAATAATGCGGCCATTTTTCAGAGCCAAAATGTGAGTCGCAACAGAAAGTTTGCGCAACAATTTACACAATACATCACACGCGCGGGGCCAAAAGTCGAGCAAGCATTTCGCATATGCAAGTGGAGAACGGAAGACGGAGCCTCCTTCCTCCTGCGGAACGATTTATTTCACTTTTAAATTGCCAAATGTCTTCGTCTTTTGGCAGCTTCCATACAAACAGAACCCGCTGTTATATTTATGTCCGTGATTTATATCTCTCGCTCGCATATATTCTGCATCTTGGGCTCTCGCAGATCTCTGCCCCCCACCTCAAAATAAATCTCTATCTCCCGCGTTTACGATTTGGTGGCGAAGCAAATCGATTTTGGCGTTTTGGCATTGCATTGAAATTAATTTGCAAATAAAATTTGGCAGACGATTGAAGAATTGAACATTTGGGCAAATGTCTTTTTGGGACAAAACTACACAAGAGGCAATTGAATAAAATAGATAGATAGATTCCGACTCACTTTATTGCAAAGGTAAATATGCAAATGCAACAGGGCTCGGAGGAATGAAGTACTTTCAACCACACCGACAAAACATAAGATCCATAACGATTTGATATGGGCTGGTTAATCTGATATTTTTTGTAAAACATTATTATTCTCATATTGTCAATTCGAAACTGGACAATTCATTTACACCATAGAGACAAAAGGACGCATAGAAAATGTAAGGATGGGGACAAATGGTGCTGGAGTACGATAACATGCCGTTCCACTCGTGTTAAGTGCAACAGTTCAGGTCCAGTCAAATGAAGGTAAAGTGAAAAGATAATAAAAACTATTAAAATTTCGTTTTCTAATTCTCACAAACTATTTTTAATACTTAGCCAAAAAATTTCATATTCAGTTTCATATTATAATTTTAATTATTACATAAATATCGACTTTGTATTGATATGAGAAAGTCTGACCGTCTGCCCGCATAAACGAAGAAAATTTTCAATAACACCAGTTAGTTGCTATGGTCACCCGATCTTGGCTTAACCATGGGGTTTTTTTTTCTTGTAAAGGGGGGAAAGCGTTAAAAGCCCAGAAATGTAGGACTCTGAATTCTTCACCCACTTAAACCACCCCTACTCTCCGTTTTCCTCTTGGGGAAATACCCCTAAATATTGCTTCACAAGGGGGAGATGGCACGAAGGCCTCCACTAGATTCCTATCCATGGATTGAACTCGAATTGCGACGCAAGGATTTTAGAATCTCAGCAGCCATGGTGTATGTAGCATTCCAATTGTTTGCGAGCTAAGTAGGATGTCCATAAAGTCAGTGACTGTGAATGGCCTCCCAATACTTAGGCATAGCTCTTCCCGCTCGGCAGCGAATCTCGGACAGACAAAGAATACATGTTCTGCGTCCTCTGTGTTCCACGCACAGTGCGTTCAAAATGGATCTGTCTCATGCTTAAACCTATAGAAATAGGATTTAAAGCATCAATGTCCAGTCAGTAACTGTGTTAGATAGATGTTGGTTTGTTCGTGCCCTATACCCACCCACGGCCTTATGTCCTCAATCAGTCTTCTTGCCTGCCATTGCATCATCGTTTCCTCTCGTCGACGATCATCTGCATCCCTGCTTTCTAAAGCTAACAGGTCAAGCGGTACCATTTCAGCTGGTACTAGGGCCGCGTCCTCTGACACTGTCCGGAAGCTGCAGGTAACTCGGAGAGCGTACAATATTTATTTAGCTCAACAAAATCGGCTAAGGCGTTCTTGAAGAAAAACAGTTTTTCGATTATACTTTCCGCCCTCATAACTACACTCCAATAGCGACTATCAGACTAAAAAATTAGGAGAGTGAGCTCGTGGTTATCACATATTTAAATTTGGTGCTGATAATAGGGGGGGCAGTTTTTGTATGCTTATTCGGCTATGCCCTTTAGCCTATGGTCCAACCCCCAGGTGCTGCATACCCTCCTTCGATAATAAGTGCTGGTTTCCGACTCTTATGTTAGCAGTTTCCATACGTTTCCTGCTGCTTATAAGGACCGCTTCGGCTTTACTGGGGTCCAGGCTCAGCCTAACTTCCAGTCATTCGGTCACCCGCACTATCACGTTATTGGTTCTGCACAGGAAATCCTCGAGCTGTTTGGCTACTGTGACGAAGGCGATGCCATCTGCAATGTCAACAATGCTGACTCCTATCGGTGTAGATAGCCGAAGTACGGCGTCATACATCACGTTCCTCAGAATCGGCCCTTTGACTGAGCCTTGTGGCACCCCGCCTGCTACTCCGTATGGTTTCCACCCCCTCCGATGTGTCATAGAGCAAAGTGCGGCTCTCAAATTAACTGGCTACCAATTTCACCAGATAAGCCGGTATGCCAAAGCGTGTGAGTGCTTGGAGGATCTTCTCCCAGCGAGCGGAGTTAAATGCATTTCTCACATGAAGAGTTATAACGAGGCAGAACTTCTTACTTCCCACCGCCATCTTCTTCCATCTGTAGCTCTAAGGGCAGTGTTCACCACCATTGTGATTGCGTCTATCGTACTGCGTTGCTTTCTGAATCCGAACAGCTGATTTGGGAGGCCGTGTCGTTCTTCCAGATCCGCCTCTTGGCGTTTAAATATGATGCGCTCGAACAGCCTGCCGACGACGTCTAGCATACACAGAGGTCTGTACGCAGCGGGGTCCTCCATATTTTTGTCCTCTTTTAAATGCAGCATCAGTCTCTGGTGCTTCCATCTTGATGGGAATACTCCCTCCCTGATGCACTGGTCGTAGAGGTCAGCGAAAACATCAAGCTGTGCTCCCACGATAAGCTTTATAGCTTTTGTTGGGATCCCGTCTGGTCCAGGCGCTTTGTCGGCGTGTGCACGGGATAGTGCATCTAGTATTTCCTCAGATATTTGGTAATCGTTAATATCAAATAACGGCGTTACTTTCAGTAACAGTTATTTATTGCCGTTATTAAGTGATAATATAACATAGTAGTCGTTTTGTGTGTTTTGTGAGTGACGCTTGCTATAATTTCTAAAAAAAAATTAAATTCAGAGAACGTACAGTTAAACATATTAGCCATTAATTGATTATACTAACAAATGCCAATTTTTGAAAGAAGTGGCTGCAAAACCAAAAAAAAATAATGTTGTTATGTGGCAGTTTTTTGAAAAAAAAATCAAAACGATGTCGGATTTGCTAAATGCAAAATATATGCTGCAAGGCTCTCATATAAGTCAACGGTTTCTAACTTGAAGAAACATCTTGAGTGCGTACACCAAGGGAATCGATTTGTAACCGGCTCCGGTTTGTCCATTAAAATTAATTTAAAAAGAAAAATATTAAAGCCCCACCAACTTTGCAGAATAATCAAGTCAATTCGGAAGTCGGAAAGACAGACTGACCCAGGAAGAAGTCGATGGCAAGGTGTTAGAGTTATTTTCCAATGGATTTCAGCCATTTAGCATGTTGAAGAAACATGCTTTAAAGAGTTTGTTGCTGCCCTCACCCCAACATATAAAATGCCTAGTCGATATCTGGCCTCGCGTTCTTTAATACCAGCTTTATTTATCAAATGCCAGGAACACATAACTATGAAAATTAGAGAAGCACAGAGGTATGCTTAACTACGGATTTATGGACATCTGTAAATAACAATAGCTATATGGGCGTGACATTTTATTATGTGAACTCTAAATTTGAACTACGATCAATGTTATTGGGATGTTATTCCATAACTCAATCCCATACTAGCGAAAATCTATCTATCGAATTATGCAACATAACCAATAAATGGGGAGTCAGAGATAAAGTAATTTTGGCTGTGTCAGATAACGCGCTGAATTGGAAACATTCATTCAAGATATTATTGGAAAAATCTAAAGGACAGTTGCCTTTTTCAAGCATAGTTCATAGCTACCACTCTGCTTAACAACTTTCAACTCAGAGAGGGAAATAATTAATCCTTTAAATTAATTCAAGACTGCCCAACTCGTTGAAA
>JAWNNM010002661.1:0-23877 GCA_035044965.1 Lordiphosa andalusiaca
TCATGGCGACTTTAGTGAGAGTCACAGTCGCATTGTCTTCTCCCAGTGACATAGTTCATAATTAAATTCAAATACTTGTACCATTTTCACGCGCTTATGACACAAAATTTATGAATGAGCGCTCCCTCTCACTCCCTCGGTAGTCGGGGCCACCTGCTGTTGGCTGCCAAGGCACAGCAGGCGTTTAAAATTAATAATGTTGAGCGTGCTTCTCTCGTTATTACAGGCAAGTACGGCTGGAAAATGTCTATGCATGGCTCTTGCGGACAGCTTCTGAGTCAATAAGAAGTATGCGGGCTCGGCTCTACTTGCTGATTAGTGCTCGGCGCTCCCTTTCACCCATTGGCAATTTCGTTTTGAGGTTTTTTTTGTAGCCTTTCACGCGCATTGGACCCAAGTCACGCGTAGTTTTAATTAAAAAACTTTGACGTGCAATTATTTTTTTCCACTCACACACATACACAATATTTTCCATTGAATTGCAGTAAAATTGTATGTTTCGTTGCACACTTTTTCGTACCTTGAATGTACTTGCCATTTTTTCGTTGCGTATACGCAACGTTAGCTCCAGCACCTTGAATGTCAACACAATGTCACCAGTCTGATGTTGTTTTTGTTGTTGTTGGGGTAAAATTGGCCGTAAGTGAAATGCACAAACAGCTTTGGCAAATAGGAAAAAACTGGAGCAAAGCAACGAGTGGAGGAGGCAAAAAGGCCAACTCTTGCTGGATGCAGTGCTACCTTTTTTGCATGTAAAATGTCGAACTGATTCGTTGATTAAACACTGGCAGTCCCAACATTAACCCCTTAGTGCCGTTCTCGTTGAGTCCAAGCTGTTGAAGCATGAAATTTTCAAAGTCTAATGAAGTGTAAAGGTTTATCGCTCAAGGAAAACGCAGGCCAGGCCATGCTATCGATGGCTGTGGACCCGAACTGTTTTATTATTATTGTTTCGCTTTCATCCGTTGGCCTTGTTTCATTGGCCTATATGGTCACGGTACCAGGGTTTATGATTATTTGTTTTCTTTTTGCTAATTTTAAACATCATTGAGTTTGCTGATTTATAGAAATTTTCGGCAATACGAAGTTTGCACTGAAAATGAGAAGCAAATTAATGGCATATGTTAGAATGGTTCGTATTGAATCAAATTTATTTCCGAGCTATTTATCTTTGTTATGTTTGTTAATTATTAATTAACTTATTTTGTACACGAGTATCGTACTAATGACTTTTGTGTGTAAGCCTTACATTTTAATTAGGTTTGAAGAGATTTAGCGAAAGTCAATTGTTGTACACACTGTTGTCATTAGGCAGCCGCCCAATGCCTGATATAATGTACCATTGCTGATTACTAATGTGGAAACAATTTAGTTTACTTCCGAAAATAACCTTAAAATAATGGAAGTTTTGCCTCAAAATGGCACCAAAGGCATATTAGACTAACTTTCAGAATGCTGATGATCTTATACTTTTAAGATAAGCCAAAGATCTGCTCTTGGTTCTTGAGCCACAGCTCTCGGCTGCAAGTGATTCACGTATTTCTAAAAACTTAAAAATTTGTATTATAAACATTTCGTTTCCTTGTTGGAATTTAAGCTCGGGTTTTACGGAGATTGAACACTAACTACATGGTGCCTTAACATGGGCCTCCATCGTCGATACGCGGGGTCTAGCGTCAATTTACCCTAAAGAGCCCAGTTAGTTGTTAAGGTTTCAGCTGGAAAAAAGTCTTGTGTCTCAGATGGTAGAACTTCGACTTAAGATGTGGAGGTTGTGAGTTCGAGTCCCACTGCAAGCCTATATTTTGTATACTCTTGCAATGTGTGTATAGAATTTGTCAAGATGTTTGTAACGCATAGAAATGCTGCCTTTTTCCACCACATTCACCTTATACTTTTTACAGAGTCTTGATCAGCATGACAAGTTGAGTTGATTAAGACATGCCCGTCTGTCCATCAGTCCGTTTTTTATGCTATCTTCTCCGTCAGTTTGCAAGATATCTTCAAGTAACTTTTCACGAAGTCTTGTGGTACAAATACGCTGCACATCGAGCTCAAATCCTTCACGCAATGAGGCGACATATGGGCCACGCGGCTTGTATAGAATTATACACCTTAGATGAGCTTGTATGACGCTTGTAATTATACCCATGCAAAGGGTATTATAATTTTGCCCAGAAGTTTGCAACTCATAGAAATATTTATTTTCGACCCCATAAAATATATATATTCTTGATCAGGGTGACGAGCTGAGTCGATTGAGCTTTGTGCGTTCGTCCGTCTGCCCGTCTGTCTGTCTGTTTCTAAGCGAACTAGTCTCTCAGTTTTAAAGCTATCGAGCTGAAATTTTGCACAGAGTCTTCATTTTGCTGCACACTACTAATATGTCGGAACCGACCGCATCGGATGACAATATCTCATAGCTCCCATGGGAACAATCAGTCGGAAACTTGTTTTAGTGAGAAAAACTTATTTCTTTTCAATGGAAACGTCTCCAAACTTTGAAATCGCAAGTTTTCTATGTTTTTTTTTATAATTCTACCAAGTTTTATTAAAATCGGACAAACATAGGGTATAGCTACCATACAAAAGCTAAGCCTGGAAAACAGTCTTAGTTAGAAAAACTTTTTGTTTTTAATGGTGGCATCTTGCAATTTTATATTTGTTTGTTTCACATGCTTTCACATACAAATTTTTGGCCAAATCGGATGACTATATCATATAGCTCCCATACGAACGATCGGTCGAAAAATGGGAAAACGAGTATTTTTGAAAATATTTAAGCGAGCACTTGCAAGGGTATAAAAACTGGCACAGACGAAGTTAGCTTAGCTTTCTCGTTTTATATTTGAGCGGAATCGCCCTTGCGATCGATCCTTCTTTTATTCTATAAAAATCATCCCTTAAATCTAACTTATCTATTGCTTCGCTTGTAAGACGAAGCACGGCCAACTGTTAGCCCTAAAACTGAAAACCAAAATTAACCAATGGCTAGGGTTTTAATATTTCAGGTTCGGGATTTTTGAAAGAAGAAGATACTAAATATTACTTAATTTTCGAAGCTCGTTGCATCCCATTTATTCTAATAATCGCTTTCAGCCTCAAAACTACTCAAATCGTACAGGAATCGGTTTGCTTTGGGTCGAACACATTAATGTAAATAATATTCAAATGGTTTTAATTAAAATATATTTTCGTAGTTTTTGTAGAAAAATATTTCCAATGTGAGTCATTGAAAAAGCTTTGGAGTCAAGGATCTTAAATAACACATGCTACTATAAAAGGGGATATAGTTCTGAATTCAATTCTAGGTTTTTTTTAATTCACATTGCTGCTCATTTTAAGACTTATCCAGCAGATAACAGATGAAATTGCTAGACAGAGGGTCATATTTCTAAATATCCACCATTTTTCTGGTTCAGCTTTCAGTTCCAAAAGTTTCGACTCAAGGTTCACAGTAGAATAAAATTCGGAATTCCGTGTTGGATCCGGTTCGGTTCAAAACCGGTTTTGCAGCCCTGGTTAAATAACCTCTCCTTACGTTAATTAACGTGAATACTTCAACATTATCCGATCTTTATTATACCCTTGCAGAAGGTATATTGAAAGTGTCCAGATGTATGTAACGCATAAAAGAAAGCATTTCAGACCACATAAGGTGTATATATTCTTGATCAGCATGACGAGCTGAGTTGATTTAGCCTTGTCCGTCTGTCCGTCCATCTGTCCGTCTGTTATCTCCTCCGTCAGTTTTAAAGCTATTGCGACCAAACTTTGCACAAAGTCTTGTGGTACAAATACGCTGCACCGGATAATAAATAAAATCAGAGCTGCAAACCAAACAAATTATTCGGATCTCCGGTACACTGGTTCGAACCCAAATTATCGAATGGTTAAGGTTCGGAAATTTAAGGTTCGAGGTTTTTGGAAGAAGGTTCTGGTTCGAACCTTGGTTCAGTCCATGCTTCATACAACATTACTAGTTTTTGTCTTCTATGTGTTTTAAAACAGCATTCGATCTGAAAACTGCCCAAATTGTATGGGAACCGAGTGGTTTTTGGATCGGAATTGGTTGATAGAAAACGTGGAAATATTCAATATATAATTTACAGTTTAGTGAAAATCTATTTCGTGTTTTTCTTGGAAAAATTTTACCAAAATAATGTTAGACTCTTGCATTTGAGTATTATTCAAGGAGCTTTAGAGTTTTGTTGTGGGTAGGGATTTTATAAGGAAATCTAGTCATTTTGCCAGATTTTTTTTCCACTCTTCGTCCATTTTAGGAGTTAGTCGCACTTATTAGAGGATGAAGTCGGTAAACAGGTCAAATATGTGTGTCAGTTATGTTGAACCGAACCGAAATTTTGGGTTCGGAACAGGTTCGGGTTCAGCTTTAATTTCTAAAGAGGTTCGGTTCAAGGTTCGGTTCATAGTAAAATAAAAGTCGGAATTCCGGGTTCGAACCGGTTCGGTTCAAAACCGGTTTGCAGCCCTGAATAAAATCCTTCTTTTTCATAAGCAATACAATGTCAATAGCTTACGTGGTAAGCTCAGCACCCTTCATAACAACAGTACTTGTTTTTTGCAGGATGCGGTTGCTTTTACTGGAACTTCTCGTCTTGGGAACAATTCAACTCATGAGATACTAACTGATACCTACTTTATTTATAGATCTGACAGCCCTTTTAGTCGTGGAGGCAGGGTGCTAGTTGCGGTTGATGCAACTTGGCCGTCTCGACTTAACACCTTACATTGAGTTCATTGCTGTTAAATTCAGACACACGATTCAAACATTTTCTTAACATGCTTCTATATTCCTCCTGCCTCTGAATCAGCAATTTATTTGCTTTTTTGGGACTCTTATTACCATGAACTGCATCCATCTGCCTCTCCTGAGTTTATGCAGTTTATAGCAGAGCAATCTCTTGGGCAGATTAATTCCAACAGTAACTGCTCGGTCTTGTATTTGTCACCGATGTTTTTGCAATTTGATGGTGTCCAGAATTCCGCCTTTGTCAATTCCGGAGGACATTAATAATCCTACATTACAAATTGATTGTGAGTTGTTTCTACCCAGCACCACCTTCCCTTCTACAACAAGTACCCCATCATTTTACTTTCGTAAGGTACAAAAAATCCACCAACGCCTTTTACGATGTGGTTTTTGGAGAATTTAACGAATTCGTGCCAATTCAGATGCCTTCCCCACGCACACGCGCCCGAGAAGCATATCCAACCTCTAAAACAGCGATGGGCAAGCCCTTGCTCTTTTGCTCCCATTGCTCCCATTACTCCCAAGAGCCACACACAGATTCTTTAAAAACTGCCTCGTCATGCACACGCTGTGTGCATGACTTGCAAAAATTTTCTCGCTTCGAAGCAAATCCAACAACAACGCCAGGCAGATGCGATCGCAAGCTACGCTTAAAAATGCTACGTCATGCACAAGCCGTGTGCATGACTTGCACAATATTTTATTGTTGTTGTTGGACTGCTCCCAAAATCAAATTTCGTGCGCACCGCGGCTCTAAAATATTAAGTCCCGTCTCTAGATAAAATTTTAACAAGAAAGGAAGTTGATCAAGCCCGACTATAACATACTCTGTACCAGCGAAATAATACGCTCAGCATAAATTTTGATGCTGCAGTAGCCGCTGAAAGCAGCTGTGCTACTGCGCCGCAGCAGCGACCAGCCCTTTGATCATAACTCGACAATCGCTCATCCGATTTTTACTATTTCTTTGGCGGATGGATAAGCTATCCTGATAACTAAATATGTCTAGAATAATCAAACCATCTATCTTTAAAAATGTGGGAGATTTGACGTTTTGTCTAAGTTGCGGGGGCGGGAGGGGGCGTGGCCAAAATTGAAAATAAACTTGATCTGCCTGCAGACATAAGAAGCATATGTCCCATACATGTCAAACATCTATCTCTTACGATCTCTGAGATCTGTGCATTAATACGGACAGACAGACGGACATGACTCGGCTGTTGATGCTGATCAAGAATATATATACTTTATGGGGTCGAAAATGTTTTCTTCTCCCTGTTACATACATTTGCACAAATTCATGATCCCCCTTTTACCATTTTCAATGGGAACAGGGTATAAAAAGGGTATACTAAAGTCGTGCAAATGTATGTAACAGGCAGAAGGAAGCATCTCCGATATAATAAAGTATATATATTCTTCATCAGCATCAACAGTCGAGTCGATATAGCCATGTCCGTCTGTCCGTCCGTCTGTCCGTCCGTCCGTCTGTATGAACACCTAGATCTCAGAGACTAGAAGAGCTAGAGCAACCAAATTTGAGATGTAAGCTAGTATTGTGTGCAGGCAGATCAAGTTTGTTTCAAATTTTGGCCACGCCCCCTCCTGCGCCCGCAATAAAAATTGTTGAATATCTCCTACAATTTGTAAGCTATCGAGCTCAGATTTTGCAGTATAGTGCATGTGGCCGATATGTACAATCTCACAAATTTTCATGAAGATCGGATAATGAATGGCAGAGTTAAAAAATCGTTGCATACTTATCTGAGCCACATGAGGTTATTAAACACTAATTGCCTTGAGTAACGGGTATTTCGAAGTCGGGCTAGGCCGACTTTAACTTTCGCTCTCGTTAATATTTGAAAATGAATGTAACTGGTTTTTGTAACAGTTATTAAATTGTCATCTAGGCTACATTATTTTGACCTTGATGCGGTTCTAGTCCTGACTAACAACTGGGGGGTGCCCATATCAGCTCAATAGTTTGCTTAGAATTTCGCAGTTTTTTGTCGGATCCGATTGTACTTTTCAGTATATATATAATATATTGGGCCTTGCTTGATGTATACTAAACCACGAGGCTCTAACTTGAAAGTTGTGAATCTGAAGGTTTTTTTTTGGTGATTAGAGAGAGACGGAAGAAATTTTCCAAATCAGAAACAAGCATGATCTGCGTACGGCATACATACTTCATGCAAAAATTTGTGGCTCTATATCAAATAGTCTCTGAGATTGACGGGTACATACAGACGGAGGGACAGACGGATGGACAATAAGATCGGACAAAAAACACCGGAGCTAAAAGCGAGACAATTGAGCTTGACGTTAGTTAGGTCTAAAACCTCTGAAATTACTAAATAATGTGGCCTACTTCCAGGATGAGCCTTTAATGGCTGTTACAAAAACCGGCTACATTCAAATTCTAAACTTCAAAATCAAATTAATGAAAACAAATGAACAGGGTGTTTTGTGGTCGGGGCACTCGACTGCAGCGCGCTTAATTGTTTGTACTGTCTAGTTATCAGCTTCTTAGTCTTGAATCCACAACTTAGGTTTTTTGGGTTGAAAATTGATCCTTGATCTAACAAACTCTGTAGGGTCAACGAAATTTTGCACCTCCTTTCATAGCCCAGCCTTTAATGATGGAATCGCGACGAATATTTCGCAATAAGCATATATAAAGAACCTTCAACTACCGTTGGCCTCCCAGGTCGCCCAACCTTATTAGACCTGATTTTTCATGTTTTCAAATTTACCTTCTTAAATTAGAACCGAAAGTTTGGAAAAGCAATCTATTTCGGATTCCTTCCGCTCGGTTCCTCAACTCCTCTGTCAGTTATAAACAAAATAAGTTTAAAATTTATTGAGCTATAGCTGGCAAGTTTAAAAACAAACAAAATCGAACACCTAAACTTATTAATACTGAGTTTCATGGCTTTCGACAGCAGTACAGCAGTACATGTACTGTTTTTGCAGATGGACAAGGCGCTGGAATATTGGAATAAATCGAGCGAAGTGTGCCAATGTCACCTTCACGTTAAGGAGAGACGATTGCCACGGAGTCTTCATGGAAGATCATCTTCTTGCTCATCTTCGTGGACACAGGTACCTGGGAGTGTACCTTGACAGGCGCTTGACATTTGGCTTGCATATGTGTAAGCCACTTAACAAAGTCGCTATATGGAAGATAGATGCTTGATTGTGGTGGATGCTAAATAGCAAAAACAAATTGACGTTAAAGAATAAGGTTCACATACACAAGGCAATTATTTCACCAGCTTGGAGATACGGCCTGCAAGTATATGGAATTGCAGCTACAACGCACCTAAACAAGATCCGTGTTCTCCAAGCCAAATTACTGCGGAAACTTTTGGGAGCGCCCTGGTAGATGTGCACGAGAAGAATGGAGAATGAACTTAATGTACCTATAATAGGCGACGTTATTAACAAGCAAGCTGCAGACTATTATCTCGAGAGGCTCAGCGGTCACCCAAATCGGCTAGCGAAGCGAATACTGCGGAAAGAAATCCAGGAGGATCTTTGACGTTTTGGCGAATGCTAATAATTGTTTGGGGGGCCACTTGGGCGCTTCTTTCAAAGAAGCGAACCCTGGGGTGTGCACAAGTGGTGATAAAAACAAAGTCTTAAAAAATATTTCCTTAACTATACCAGCTGTTCCAACAACTCGTGTATTAGTTAAATGGACACTTACAACACTAAAGTTTTTTCTTTCTGATCTAAGAGCTAGTATAGATTAAGATACAATGCTCATGCAAACTTACTCACCCAGTCACCTTCAACAACCTATAGGCGTCAGCTTTAAAGAACCTAGCCATGAAAAAACTTCTCAAATTTTTGCCGTTCTGGTTCGGCGTAAAACTGAACTTCTCTTTCTCTTGTGCTAAAATTAGGAAATGATCCGCGAACCGACCCTTGAACTTTACTTTGGGTTCGCGCCAGTGGACCAAAACTTCTGAAGAAGTTAAGCGGTTTGGTTAGTATCTTTGAGAAGAAAGTGTTGTTGCTTTTGATTTTCGAAAAAAATTTTGCAATTTGGCGCACTGTTTAAAAAATTCACACTCAGCTTCTCATGTCAAGTTTAAATAACTCTTCAATGACGAGTGTCGAAAAAGTTCTTTCCTTATAAATTGCCTGCACTTCAACTGCACCTGCCAACCTCACATCCCCTTGAATATCCTGCATCTAACCAGATGGTCCGTCACCCTGCCTGAAGCGTTTCGCCAAAGGCAGCATGCAAAGAATGCAACTAGGAAATCAAAATGTGCATATGAAAGTAATTTCCACACTAATAGGATACGGAAACTCACTCTGGCGATACGTTGTACGATATCCAACTTTTTTGCCATTGAATCTGACACACCTACATACACTTACATTATGCTAGAGTGAGAGAAAAAGAAAAAGAGAAAAAAAGAGAGAGAGAGCTTTTCGTCATTCAATACATGAGAATGTCGACTCAACTCGACCCGGTCTCGTTGTTCCCCTTGTCCCCAGCCACGTTGAATGTTTCCGTTCGAGTTTCCGTTTGGCATACGTTACCAGTAGTTACCGGTGGCAGCTTTTTTGCCGGTGGGCGAGCCTGAAACAGCTTCTCATATGTCTGCTGTCAAATTTTGAAATTATTCTACTTACTCCACTTCCAAGTAGAGCATGAAATAACCAAAAACGTAACGCCATGCATTTCTCAGGTGAACGAGATAGAGATACAGCTGCAACCAGCAGATACTCCAATACAAGATAAAAAAGCTAAGGCAAGCCAAATGTGGCAGCTGCTTCATTTCATCCTCAATGCAACCACGCTTCGCGGCGCTTCATTGATTTACAGCCACGCCCACCTCACAGCGATCGATGCCGGGCAATTTCATTTTGAGCAAGGTGCAATTTTACTTGCCATTGTCGGAGGTAAGCCTGTCTATAAAAAACCATAAAGGGCAGCCGCCTTTGATTGACCATTGAAATTGCACGTCAGCAGTGCAGGCGGGTCGGAGAAGCACGTGGCATAAGAGTAATGTGCAGCACGTGACAAGGGGAGACACAAATAGCTAACAGAACAGTAGAGTGGGTAGATTCAAGAGAATGCATAGGAAATTTGGACGAAGAAAGTCAACCACTTCGTTCTATGCAATATTATTGAATTTATCAGCGCTGAGCCCTGAGCCTTAAGCTGTATTTACACTTGTCTGATATCTAATAAAGGTTTCTCAAATGAGAAATCATAAAAGTGTAATAGTCACTCTGAGAAGCACAAAAATATACGAGAAGGTGCATGAGATGTAGGCTACCTCAGTAGTCCAATTAGTTTTTTGACAATTGAGATATTTGGCACCCATTTCATTTGAGATATTGACAAGTGAAAATTCAGCATTTTGAATAGTGTTCATGACTTAATGAAGCCCTGCTACCCGTGAAACTGACTCATGAGTTTAGTGCTGATGACTATGCCTAAAGAAAGCCAACATTCTAAAGTACTTGATCGAGCTGGAATCTGGAGTATCTTCTGATTTCCTGAGAATGCCAGATAATTACTTCTTATTGCAACAAAAGACAGTTAGACCCTGAAAATTCTGTCAGCTCAGAGCTAGAGCTCGATGAACTATCCGATTGTTTCGAAAAATATGTGACTATTGAAACTATAACACAGACCCCGAAGATCTGCTGTACAACCTGCTGATTGTTGTTCCAAAACCGCACTAGCACTTTTGCTTCTTCATTTTATTGAAAAATCTAGGTTTTCAAAACTTAATTAGGTGGAGTGGCTGCAACGTTATTGTGTTTGCAGGATGTTCCAACAAAAGTGCCAACAAAAGGTACACGATCGCATGGCTGAGCGAAGTGTGGATCTAAAAGGCGACTGCCATCGGTCTTAAACAGGCGATGGTCTCAAAAGGAAAAAGAGGAAAAAGAGGAAGCCAAATGCTATTCTGAATATGCCTTTATGCCAACATTTTACAATTCTTGTAGTCACTACCTACTCTATCCCACAGAAGATTCTCTCACATTTACGAATGTATCCTTCATGTGCCTTGAACCACAGAATATTCATATTTAGAATGGTCGTGCTCATCAAAATGCAACCAACTTTATTTTCGCGCTTCATGATGCTGGGGGCTTTCAGCAAAGATATTTTTAGAATACGGGAATGCCATTTGGGAGAGCTCATAGCATTAAAGCAAGAGAGAAAGAGAGCAGTGGGATAGGCACAAAAGTTTGTCCGTCCGTCTGTATGAAAGCGTCTATCTCAGAGACTTAAAAAATAGAGCCACAGCTTTGTTCATAAAGGTAGGTGTATACCGAGCGCACATCAAGTTTGTTCCAGATTCCCCTTTCAAGCACTACATTTCATCTTTCAGAAGGCCGAGATGTCAATGGTTCCGGACGTCCGACCGAAGGAATCATTGCTAAAGTCAAAAAAGTATTAATGACCAATCGTCGAAATGCATATCGATTGGCTCGTGCCATTCAATTTAATCCAAAGATTTGGGTATACAACGGGTCACCGCTAAATTCGACCAACATTGGTCGCTGTTCGCGACTACCCAAATTTGCTCCAGACTGTCATAACTTTCTTGTTCAGAATCTGACCAAAGTATCTTTTGCCTTGCTTTTGAATACCAAAAAACCGCGATATTTAAGAATTTATTTGATCATTAGATTTCGAAGAAATTTCGTGGAATAGTTGGATGTTTGCCCCCGAAGGTTTCAAAGTGAAAGGAATGGGCGGTGGCGGTACAACGTATAGTAAGAGCCGGGTGTGGTTCAGCAGGTAGTGTGTGTGCCAGCGCTGTGCCCTGTGGTTCGATCCTGCCGTCGGACATTTAATGAAAAACTTAATTCTTTCAAAACTTAGACTCTCTGAATGCCTTCACTAGCTTTTGGAGTCAGCTTTGAAGTAATTGGCCATGAGAAAGCTTTTCAAACTTAGCCGATCGGAATCGGCTACAGGGTCCGTTGGTCCCCTTTTCTTATCCAAAATTTAGAAGCACACAAGCCAATAGATTGAGAGGAGCTCAACTTGGCCCTTTGGGGCTGTGAAAAGCCAAGAATTTATGCAGATTAAAATGCATTCGTTGGTAAATGCAAGATAATGAGTAATTTGAGTTTTTGAAACATGTCAATTGTATCCTATTGGAGGTATAGATTGGCTGGTTCTTCGACTGTGGACCTGGCAACTTTCTTAGGTGTTGTCGCCTACTGCTTTAATTGGGACAACCAAAGCATTGAGAGGTAAAAACATTTCGGCTATGCTGAAGTTGGGTTCGCCTGTTTGTTGTGGAGCCGAATTGGATTACCCTTTAAGTAATTTGACATCTAGTTTACTTGTCTGCAACCTTGTCATTTATTTCGAATTTAAATTTTGATTGTGAAATAGTCTTATTTGTGTGTTATATCTACACACAGGTAGGCACCCCATATTTAATACAACAAAAAAGACACTTTAAGCTGACACTTAGCTCGATTTCTTCAGTTGGCAAACGAAATTGTTCAATTGTTCCTTTCAAACCATGACACAATGAATAGAAGGTAGTGCAATCCCTTGCTCTATTGCGCATGCGTTTATTTGTCAGTCTGTGACGTCATTTGACAGATGAGTCTAAGGTTGGGTTCTTAAAAATTTGATTTTTGATATTGAATTGTGGCTTTGGACTTCACTTCAAAATCAATGTGAAGTGTTCCATGCCCTGGTGACTAGGAGTTGGACGCCATTGAAAACTTTGCAGGCCACATTTGCAACCGACTTAAGCAAATTATTGATGCAGAGCCCACCGTAATAGAGCCCTCATTTACTTGAATGACCACCTAAGCGAAGACCTCTGCAATTCTAAAAAATTTATTTACAAAATAACATTGCTGGAGGAGATTTACAAAGAACTAAATGAAGACACACTAATGTGCATTGATAAATAATTGAAGAAACATCTGGAACTGGCAGAAGAAATAGATTGCGGTGGACAACCAAACTGCAATTTTTTTGCAGCCGGATGTTATTTAATATGCGTAAACTCAACTAAGAAATAATTCAAAACAAGTCATCAGTGTCCAATAAATTACATATATCTGTAAATTAATTTGTTTGTTAATTTGTGTTTCCGAAATAAAACGATAACTTTAACATAAATTCTTTCTTTCATTCTTTGAAACTGTTATCGTATGACAACATCGTGTGTCTCTCGTCTAGATGACATCGCTGCAGAACTTCCTGGAGGAGCCAAACTAGTTGCAGATACCTTTAAAGAACTAATGTATGCGGTTAGATGCCACACATGCCTACTGCACTAAGTGGAATCTGAAAATCAATTGTACAAAGTCAAAAGTACTGATAATAAAATAGGGGAAGACAAGCTCGCACTGAAATATGGAACCTGGATGGCGAACCACTCGAAATTGTTAAATCATTCAAGTACCTGGGAGTAGCCCTAACTAAAGACATGAGCTTCAAAAAACACTCTGCTTTTAAGTTAAAGGACTCCCGATCTGCAATAGGAAGTACATGGTCTCATTTCTGAAGCGAAAATATGTAGGCCCCAGAACAAAATACAAAATATACCAAGCTACATCACGTGCTATGCTGCCCAGCTATGTAAAAAAGATATTTGACCACAAATATCCCCAAAATGTCGCAAAGTACTTACTTGCTACAGAAACTCAATGTTTTCAACAGTGGAATAGCCCGGCGCACGAGTATAACGCGGAGCCAACACTTGGATATCGAAGCCAATGGGAGAAACAACAATGCGAGATTATCAGAAGTATAGAAGTCACAAAGCGGCTCAGGTGGGAGACTGAAGCAAGAAAAATCGCAACTAAAAACTCCAACTCGAAGCTCAACTACTATATGATAGAGAATTATTATTTTCAAGACAGATTTGGGACATTCATGATATCAAATATCTTCGAAATGCTGAGTCTGAACACAAGCCTCACCATCAAAATGAAGACATCATGTTCAATCTTTGGGATTTGCAAGAACGATAGGATATTGAGCATTTTGTAGCCAGATGCCCTCTCCTTAAGGAAATCAGATCTGGCATGCTTGGGAAGCCACGGCTTACTGAAGAGGAATGTCGCGCTCTATTGAACGGCTGCAGCTGGCCTGGGCTTGCGTCTTTTATAAGTCAAGCCTTAGAAAAGATAATCTTAGAGGATTTTTAATTTAAAAACTAGTTTTTATAAAATCTTATGTTGCCTTTATTGTATAAATGTCAACGTAGAGCTTGTTAAAAGTAAAATTCAAATGTTTACAGTTTTCTTTCCATTTCACGATCGCTATACTCTTAAAAGTCTTTTATAGTTCTAATATCGTCTCTGACTACAACAGGCTGTGAACAGGAAAATAAAATTCCCCCACCGAGTCGGAGTCGTTATAAGCTTATTTTGTAATTTTTTGTTGACTATCTTTGTTAGGCATCCATAGTTGATAAGCCTTTTTATAACGTGATAAAAATGTAACCTACTTTTGGAAAGATTTTTATATAAATACATACATATGTAGTATCGAAACGGCTTTAAGCATACGGCGGACTGCCAAGCTTACAATAAGCCACAATAAACGTACTACTAATTACTGTATACTACTTCTAGTTTAATAATCCTTAGACGTTAGTTAATTACCTGACCTAATAGATTCGGAAACTTTGTCCCATTCTAGGCAATGTTTTTATTGGGTCTGGTGACGCCAGACTATTGCGCCGGAGTCTCCCATTGGGACAAGTCCACCTTGGTGAGGGTCGAGGTCTGTCTTATAGCTATTGGGATATCTGGGACACAGCACCCGATAAATTATGTTACTCCACGCAGAGAGAGGGTTCCGAAAGGAGCTCGGTGGGCTCCACCTTTTTTAAGCTCCGACAGGGTTGTTAGGTCGTCTTGAAGGGCTAACTCCATTCATGTCCCTTGCGGTACACTGAAAGTTCACAAAAAACGCCACATTTCAATAAGAGTTATTTCAATTGAAAGGTGATTAAATATCAAGTCTTTGAAATATATTTTCTCGCTTTTCGCCTAACAAGCACTTCCCAATTCAACTCAATCCACCCTCTTTCCCGTTCTACAACCGTCTAAGTCACTTTGTCAATTGCTGATGCTAATCTTCCTGCGGGTTGACACTTAAATAAGTCAAAATATTTGGCTGGCAAGAAGCAAGAGTCAACTTTCCAAATTTAGTTTGTGTAATCGAGATGCGAAATGAGTTTCACAGATAAGGCGAACAATGGCAGCAACAACAACAACTGAGGGAAATCCGTTTTCAGTTATTGCCAAAAGCATGAAAAATTAAGCTGGTTTTAAGCGTGCCCCAGAGACAAGTTTCCTCACATCTTTAGTGTGCATACATCTCCGCATTGTTGTTGCTCTTATGTTGTTAGACAATAGTGCGAAGATTTACATACAACCAAGTCCCGCTCCCGGCACGTGTGCCCCTCTACATAATAAGCATGAGACTTTGGGACTGCCAACTACGCGCGCAACCAAGTTGAAGTGGCAAACAAACAATAAAGCTCAGCTAAAGTCAAGGCGCTGCAAACTATGCCATGCCAAATCAGACCCCAGAGTGCAACGCGCAAGCAAATTACATTTGCGGGGGGGCGAGCTACTGCCTCTTGACGTCATTTACTCCCGCATATGTAGCAGAACTATGATATGACACAGCTGTGACGGATCTAATGACATCAGTGAAGAAATGTTGCATCAACTTCCAGTGGATTAGGGGAAGGATAGCGGACTGACGCAGCAAATAAATATTTACACAACTCACTTGGGCCAACAGTAGTCAGCGCAAACAAACAAACTCGAACAGCGATAGATGTAGTTAAATAGCTCAAGTTTTGCGTGAGCATACTTGCCGGGGCACCGAGCATTCTGCGCCAAGTGTTGACGCAAGCAAGTTAATGAGTTGCCTGCCACACATATGCGAATTTCAATAAGACTGCGATTGCCCAGCGAGTTGGAGAGGGAGAAGGTGAGATGAGCTGGATTGATGCGACGCAGAATAAAATTTCACAAATTACTTTTCTATCTAAGTTATTCACGAAGTAGAAGGAGCTATAAAATGTTTGCCCTGGTTTTTATAAGAATTTCCTAAGGAAATATAGTTGGCTTTATAAACACACACACAAAAATTGTACAACGAAAATACATAAGATCAATATTATCAACTGAAATCAGCTGATGATTTTAAGTAAAATCATTTCAAAAAGTTTTGATAGGCAAGGTAGTAGACTATTGGGTCTGCATGGTGACGCTTGTGGACTTCTTCCATTGGGTTGGGAAGTATCCACATCGCAGTACCGCATTGAAAAGTCTTGAGATTTTTGTAATGGCAGGACTTGAAAGTCATGTCCTGGCGCTTTTCTGGGCTGTAGTTCCCCGAAAGCTTTTTTTATTTCAAGTGATTGAACTTTGATTGGGTCAGTTTGTGCTGCGGTGGGAACCAATAGAAGTGCATAGCCATTAGCTGGTGGATTTGGCTGGAAGACATTTCTAAGGTGAAGTTCAAAGTCATTTGCCTTATCTTCGTCACAGCGGGCACAACTTCCACTCTGGTCCCTTAAAGGCGTGTCTACCTTTACAGGTGGCTTTATGCTTGCATGTGCTCTCCATAGGGGAAATTTGGTGCTTGTCGGCGATAGTTTTTCTGTAAAACGGCTATGGGCTAGCTGCTCTTCGAATGCTTTGCAAAGAACGCGTTCCGCAAGTCTCAGACGATTGTTTGACGCAGGCGACCCATAGTGCTGCCATTCTCTTCTTGCACCCCGCTTTTCAGACACCAGCCGGTCTCCCAACCTGTACTTGAACTTGTCGTTCCGTCATCCTGATCACTGTAATGTGTCTAAAACAGAATTGGCTATCCAAAAAGCTGTCACCTACGTGAGCACACTCTCTGCCATATAAAGAAATGTATTTGATTACTCGTTAAGTCAAGCAGCTCTAAAGGCACTTAACTCATACAAACTGAATGTACCCTTTCCCAAAACGAGATTGGTCGACCCTTCAGTTTTCATGGGTGCCAGAAGAACTGAAAAGGAAAAAAATTTGGCTTTGCGCAGCTCTCAATCTCTTGGATTTTGTGATTCTTATTTACTTTTAACGTAAACTTTTAACATTTAAAAGTTTATGTAAAAATAGTTTAGTTTAGTTTATTAGATTTAACAGTCTGACACGAAAAGTTAAAAGCTTAAAATATTTTGATAGTCACTCAAATAGATCAATTAATAATAAACATTGCAAACGTTAAATAAGGTTTTAGTAAGACTTAGATTAGTAAACAGTAATACAGAAACTTGATCATTTGATGATAAACCATTTAGCTTGATATCAGTTAGAATTGAATAATTATTTAAATTCAAAAGAAAGAATACTTAAGACTACAAATAGAACACAAATAACTTAAAAAATTAAAAGACATAATACTTTTGTGTGGAGTGTAGTTGACCTAAATGCTTGGCCTTAAACTGAGATGAGCTTGTTTTGGTTTTCATACTCTGTACCGTAGGTAAATGGAGTATTATAAGTTTGTGTAACAGCCAGAAGGAAGCATGTCCGACCCTATATATATATTCTCTATATATTCTTGATCAGCATCAACAGACGAGTCATGTCCGTCTGTCTGTCCGTATAAACGCACAGATCTCAGAGATGGTAAGAGATAGAGTTTTGACATGGTGAAAATCGGATGAACGGTTGTCGAGTTATGATCAAAAGACTGTTCGCTGCTGCAGCGCAGTAGCAGTGCTGCTTTCAGCTGCCACTGCAGCATCAATATTTATGCTGAGCGTGTAATTTCGTTGGTACAGAGTATGTTATAGTCGGGCATGACCGACTTTCTTTCTTGTTAAAATATGAGGAAGTTGGTGCCAGAGCCGAACGTCATGGGGACTTAAAGCTTACTAACCTGATCTTGATACAAACTAAATTTCTCTTCTTTGTGACGTACCAACAATGAGTATAGGTACGATGGTTCCTTTGTATTAATAATTTTGTGAAGCATGGTGAGGACCCCAAAGGATATCCACGATTTTAAGTTAAGATTATTAGATTGGTTTGCAAATTCAGTAATTGGGTTCCTCGGTCTATCACCATTATGTTGGCAATTGTTGCGTGACCGAAACTTTAAACAAATTTGATCTGCGTGCAGATCTGTGATCTAGGTATTCATAAAGACAGACAGAGGGACAGACGTTCAGACGGAAAGCGTTAGATTGGCTCGACTGTCTATGCTGTCTAGTCTAGAATGTATATTCTTTAGTGGGTGGAGATATTTGCATTTCCCAGTCACCTGTAAAACTTGAGGAGCGGACAGTGGTTTCGGCCAGCGGTCGGCTCGTAAATATCTAAGTAGCTGAATGTGTGCCATCCCGCATGAGCTTTGACTGACGCTGGAGAACTCATTGAGGTGTACATTCTTAATTAAAAAACCTGTTCGATAAAGCGTTCTCTAGGTAAGTTTAAGTATGTGCGCCTATCATCCGTCATGCATTGAGCATTTTTGGGAACTTTAATTTGTCACATTTTGTCACCAACAGAGAAAACGAAGTGGACAAAAGGACTCATTCATAAAAAAAAGTGAAAGCTGCGAGAGCAAAATTTCATTTTTAGTTGTCTGTGTCGTGTTTTGTGCTTTGTTGTGCTGCATATGTAAAAGCCGAAAGTGTGCAACTAAAGTGCCACATGGACCGTTGCCACCATAAAACTGTTAAAGTTTTAATGACGAAGCGCGCTGGCAGCAGCCTCAAGTGAGCGCGGCGACAGTTAGAATGACATTAACAATAGTTGGCAATGCGGCAAAAGCAATTTTGTGCAATGACATAAAAGGCCACGGCAACGAATGGGGGGGGGGGGGGGGGGGTTGAGGAGTGTGCACCGTCAACTGTTAAATGTCATGTGGTTGACTGATATTTTTTCTCATTTGTCCACAGTCTTTTCAATTCCAACATTGCCCTCCTTTCTAACGCTCCAGCTCCTGTCTAATTGCTGACGACCGTTGGCTTTGGCTGCTGCAAGTTGCAATTAAGCAGCGACACGTTTGTGCCGGCTCCAGCTCCAGCGCCGGCTTCAGCTCCTGCTCCAGCTCACGCAGTCGTAATAAACATGCGGAGTACTCAGCATATAAATTTCCGTTTTGCTGCTGTAATTGAAGTGGAACCCGTAAAATGCTTAAACATGAAATCAACTGCAATGCCAGAACGATTTCTTCTAATTTGCTGATGTGCATACTGATTAGAGGGGGAGAGGGGCGCAGCGGTTTGTCTGCAGCTATTACCTTTGTTCTTCTTATGGTAAATCAATTTAAAACCAATTTTCGTTGCCTGCACTTTACAATGAGTGAATCGCGAGCGAGGGCCAGACAGCGGAGGGGAAGCCGAGAGTCCTTGTGGCTGTTCCGCAAATGAGAAGGCAGAAGGGAGCAGGGACTTTGTTACTGCTGCGTATTAAATATTCATTACTCTAAGCTACTTCTCTGTGGCAGAGGCAAGCTCTCAAGACTGCAGTTGTTGTCGTGCTCGGTTGGGGTTTCGACAGTCACCACACCCCCGCGCCGCCTCCTGTGGAAGGTAGAAAGCTGTTTTTAAAGACATCGAATTCCAATTTCCTTTTGCCAGGATACACGTTTTGCCATTTTGGAGAACGTGAGGCGAATTCACACACACACACACACACATGTGCAACAAGAAACGAAGCGGCAAAGGAATGTTGCCTCAAACTTCAACCTTTGCCCAGTGCGGCATGTAAGATGCCATAGCCTCTGTTTCGTACACCCGGGCGTATACGCACTGCTGGTTGCCCGAACTTCGACATCGGCAATTAATAAGCGCAAACTAATCGAATTTATGCTGCGGCCTCATATTTCTTGCCTTTATTTTATTACATTTTTCATTTCAACTGCTGAAGCAAATGCCCAGACATTTGTTATAAGATTGCAGCACACACAAGGGCACAGGTGAGCCTGGAAAAATGTATTCCGCAATTTTTGACAGGCAGACAGCTCTGCTTTCTCCCGGGGCTTGAGTTGGGTCGATTTATTTTTAGCATCGGATAATTTGCATAAGTATGAAACGGACTTTTTTGCCGAGTCTAAAACGAAAACACCAAAATGTTTGCCCCGAGCGGCAGCAGCTGCAGCTGTCAACAATTGTTTTGAGTGTATGATGCGACTGCCGATTGAGTTGCAGTATAAACAAAAGCCCCGACGAGTCGCACACCACAGTGCGCATACACAATGATAATTTGTTGCAAGTTCTTATCTCTGGCAAAAGGTAAAGCATACGCCTGGATGCATCTAAAACAACAACAACACCAGCCCCGGTAAATGCTTTATTTACTAAATATAAAAGATAAGCTCACCAAAATTAACAAAACACATGGATAAGTCTGTTTTGAAATGTTGATAGCAAAAATTACTCACACGCTCAGTTGGGTTTTCGAGTTGATTTGATTGTGTTTGTTTCTAGAACTACGTGGAGTGTGTCATTTTCAGTATTTAATCTGACTCTGTTGCATAAATAAATGTGTAGATTATGGGCCTGTTTTACATCTTCTATGTTTAGTATCAGTATTTGTCTCACAAACTTACATATAATTACATAAATTCTAAGTTTATGCGGCTGTGCAAACACAACAAAACAAATCACTTTGTGACTGATTTGTCGTTCGTTCGTCTATGACCAAACAAACCTGTTTTAGAAGGAAAATAAATTATTGAAGAGGTAACAATTGCTGATTTGATTTGTTCTAGAACACTAAACGGATATCCGTCGGCGCCCGGTCCTTTGAACTGTGAGGCTATGCTTATGAGAGCGCCTACACCCAAAAAAATTAATTGCCTTAAACCCCCGAAAATAACCTTAAATTCATGGTAATTTGGCCTAAAAATGGAGCCAAAGAAATTTTTGAACTCTCAAATTAAGTTTCCAGTTCAGGTCTTAAATGGACTTTGAGATTTTAAAAATGTTTTTGACGTGTGGTCTTGATACACCTTTGGAACCGGTTGGATCGGAGCCGGAAAAAGTTATCATAGCCAATTTCCACAAAAGATATGATTCATCATATTTTAAATGACATTAAATGAAGATCAGCTTGCCTTTCATTTCTTTAAAATTAATATACATCGATCGGAGTTTGCAGAATGTGGTTGCCAAAACAATAAAAACGTGGCTTTAACATTAAACCGTCCCTTCTCTGGGTTATGCTATTGGCATATGTAGCCAACACGAAAGAGCGTTAAGAGCAGGACTCGTAAATAACACACAAAGTAAAATACATTGGGTTCAAAACAATGCTTAAACCAGTAAGCATTGTTTTTATACTCTGTACCGAAGGTACATAGAGTATTATAAGTTTGTTCAAAAGTATGTAACATCCAGAAGGAAGCATCTCCGACCCCATAAAATATATATAATATATTCTTGATCAGCATCAACAGCCGAGTCGATATAGCCATGTCCGTCTGTCCGTCCGTCTGTCTGTCCGTATGAACGCACAGATCTCAGAGATGGTAAGAGATAGAGGGTTGACATGTATGGGACATATGCTTCTTATGTCTGCAGGCAGATCAAGTTTATTTTCAATTTTGGCCACGCCCCATCCCGCCCCCGCAATTTAGAAAAAACGTCAAATCTTCCACAGTTTTGAAGATAGATGGTTCCTTTTCTTTGTTCCTTTTGGACATATTTAGTTATTAGGATAACTTATCGATCCGCTAAAGGAATGAAGAAGATCAGATGAACGGTTTTCGAGTTATGATCAAAAGACAAATTTTCTTGGTACAGAGTATGTTATAGTCGGGCTTGACCGACTTTCTTTCTTGTTTTTATGTGTGTTATATGAATGTATAAAATGTTTTGAACACTGTTATTTAAAATAAATGTCAGGAATATGAACATTGATAAATTACAGAAGGCATTTTAAACACTCCTAATAAAATGTTATTCTAATACTTACATTGTTAACAAATAGAAAACATATTATTCTACATTTTGTACACCTTTAACATTTCGAACACGAAACACACACATTTTTTACACTGTAACTACAAATGATATTCTGAGCCGGAATTCCCAGTGTAAGGTTTTCTAAAACTGACATTAAGGGTTAATAATTAACAGCACCATTTTAAAATAAATAAATTATACTTCAAAGCTGTGTGATTATGTGAGTTCATTTGTGGTACCAACGAAATTATACGCTCAACATAAATTGTGAAGCTGCAGTTGTAGCTAAAAGTAGCGCTGCTACTGCGCTGTAGCAGCGAAGGGTCTTTTGATCATAACTCGACAACCGTTCATCCGATCTTCACCAGGAGTATTGAAATTGAACTGCGCAATTCTTTAATCCTGGCTATAGTTATTCTTTGATTCGTAGCAAAGTTTGTTTTGGGACTCCTATTTCGGATCTTCTTTGGTATATTGTAGCGACGTACAATGGCTTGATAAATCGTTTGTGCGCTATCTATTTTCTACTGTCATACACTCAAAAAAAAGAGCAGCCTAGAATTAAGGTTAGGCAGTTCCTAAAAAGAAAAATTGCCTTTAATTCATCTTTTAAGGCATTTTTTTACCTAAACGGTCAAATTTTGACCTAAAAGGCAAACTTTCTGCCATTTTTTTTTTAGGAAATGGTCAACTAAATTTAAGGCCTCGTTTCCTAAACGTTTGATAAAACAGTAGAATCAGTATTAGCTTCAGCGTTCATCTGGAAGTGAGCTGCGTGGCTCAGATGTTAGAACATTGCCTTAGTATGTGGGCGTTTCGAGTTCGAGTCCCACATCAGACATGTATATTTTTAACAATAACTTTATTTCTTAACAATGCACTTGGGATCCCCGACTGTACAAAGCACCTCTAAAGTATGTGGGACAGTTTAAATCTGAAGTCATATACTAAATTAAAAAAATTCCTTGTTTAAAAAAATTTAAAACAAAAGAAAATATTAAAATTAATAAAAACAAGAAAGAAAGTCGGTCAAGCCCGACTATAGCATACTCTGTACCAAGAAAATTTGTCTTTTGATCATAACGTTCATTCGATCTTCTTCATTCCTTTGCCGGATCGATAAGTTATCCTAATAACTAAATATGTCCAGAAGGAACAAGCCATCTATCTTCAAAACTGTGGGAGAAATTATGTTTTTTCTAAATTGCGGGGCGGGAGGGGGCGTTGCCAAAATTGAAAATAAACTTGATCTGCCTGCAGACATAAGAAGCATATGTCCCATACATGTCAAACCTCTATCTCTTACCATCTCTGAGATCTGTGCGTTCATACGGACAGACAGACGGACATGGCTATATCGACTCTGCTGTTGACGCTGATCAAGAATATATATACTTTATGGGGTCGGAGATGCTTCCTTCCGCCTGATACATACTTTTGCACAAACTTATAATACTCTGTGTACCTACGGTACAGAGTATAATAATTTACGCCTGCACTGAGACTCGAACCAACAACTTTAAAGTCCAAGACCAGCACTCTACCACCAGAGCCACGCAGATTATTCACACATAATGCTTAAGCTGACATTACTATACTACAAAACATTACAAAAAATTTACCTTGTATTAAGGTTACTATTTCCTCAACAAAAAAATGACTGAACATTTTTTAAGCTAAAATGACTGGGTTCTTTAGAGTAACTACGTCGCGCGTATCGACACTGGCGGACAACGTTAAGACGTCATGTCATTAGTGTTTGATAGCCGGAGGACCCGGGCTCGAGACCCAGTTAAGGCAAGGTAAATATTAAAAAAAAACGATTTCAAGAGTATTTCAGAAGGAAGAATTTTTAACACAATAATACTACTACCACCACACAAGGTCCAAGGTATGGTGGCGCTTATACAACTCCAAATCCTTTGATGATAGTATACAAATTTTTCGAATTTTGAGGAACTTTTGACCTTGAATTTAGGAACAAAATTCTTAACTTTTAGGCAATTTTTTGCCTTATACCAAGGCTAAAATTGCCTAAAAAGTAAAGGTCACAAGCAACCTTAAAGTAAGGCTAAGCTGTCTTTGGCTCCATTTTGAGGCTAAATTACCATGAATTTAAGGTTATTTTCGGGGGTTTGAGGCAATTTACTCGATCGAGAT
>JAWNNM010002662.1:0-24031 GCA_035044965.1 Lordiphosa andalusiaca
GGACAGGGAAAAACAGCATTTTCTGTGAACAATGGGAAGTACGAATTTTGCAGACTTCCCTTCGGGTTAAAAAACGCCCCAAGTATATTCCAGAGGGCAATTGATGACGTCCTCAGAGATCAAATTGGAAAAACTTGTTACGTCTATGTGGACGACGTTATAATTTTCTCCACAAACAAAGAAGACCACGTTAAGCATATTGAATGGGTCTTGAAAAGTCTTCGAGACGCGGGCATGAGAGTGTCCAGGAAAAATCCAAGTTCTTTAAAAAGAGCGTGGAGTATTTGGGATTTACAGTGTCCAGAGGTGGAATCCAAACCTCACCTGCAAAGGTTCAGGCTATAAAAGATTTCCAACCTCCAAAAACCTTCTTTAGTCTCAGATCATTTTTGGGGCTAGCAAGCTATTACAGGTGCTTTATAAAAGGATTTGCCACGATCGCGAGACCCCTAACGGAAGTCCTAAAAGGCGAAAACAGTAAAATTGGCACCAATCATTCATGAAAAGTAAAACTTGAACTGACACCAAATCAGCTACAAACTTTTGAAAAGCTGAAAGACATACTGGCTCCGAAGATGTGTTACTAACGTATCCATAACTTCAAAAAGCCATTCGACCTAACCACAGTTGCGTCAGCTCATGGCCTCGGAGCTGTGTTGTCTCAGGACGGTCGCCCGATCACTATGATCTCAAGAACTTTGCGCGATAATGAAGTAAATTTCGCAACAAACGAGCGAGAACTTCTAGCCATTGTATGGGCCCTAAAAAATCTCCGGAATTATTTATACGGGGTCAAAGATTTGAACATTTTTACCGACCACCAGCCTCTGACATTTGCGGTGTCAGATAAAAATCCAAACGCAAAGATAAAGCGCTGGAAAGCATTTATCGATGAACACAACGCAAAAATTATTTACAAACCAGGCAAGGAAAACTTTGTGGCAGACGCCTTGTCTCGACAGAATGTCAACGCCCTAGAGGATTCTCCTGACTCAGATGTGGCCACAGTGCATAGTGAGGAATCCCTCACATACACGATAGAAACAACGGATAAACCAGTAAACAGTTTCAGAAACCAAATAATTATTGAGGAAGCTAACACACCCTCGATAAGATCATTTATATTTTAAAAAAAAAAGACAAGACATGTCATCCATCTTTCCGACAAATCCACTCTTTTACAAACATTGCAAGATGTGGTAAAATCAGACGTGGTCAATGCAATACATTGTGAGCTCCCTATCCTAGCCTTTATTTAACACAGGTTAGTTGAAGCGTTTCCCTCAACCACTTTCAGATACTCAAAGCATATCGTCACAGACATAACGGACCAAACAGAACAAAGAGAAATCGCAACAGCAGAACATAATAGAGCCCATCGCGCAGCTCAAGAAAATGTAAACCAAATGCTCCGAGATTATTTTTTTCCGAAAATGACCCGGTAAGCAACAGAAATAGTCGCAAATTGTAGGGTCCGTTCCATGGGAAAGTATAACAAATGATGGGCCAGACCCCTATACCATCTTATGTCGGCGAAATACTACAGATCGACGTGTTTTCAACAGATAAGAAATATTTCCTGACCTGCGTAGACGAACTTTCCAAATTTGGTACAGTGGTACAGTGGTACAGCCAATCGCTTCTCGTGCAATTGTAGATATCAAGGCTCCGATCTTACAGTTAATAAATCTGTTTCCTAAAACCAAATCAATATTCTGCGATAACGAAAAATCGCTAAATTCCGAAACCATAAGATCAATATTAATGAACAATTTCAACGTGCAAGTTTCGAATGCACCACCCCTACACAGCACTTCTAACGGGCAGGTTGAGAGGTTTCATAGTACCCTCACGGAAATAGGTCGTTGCCTAAAAATAGATAAACAATTAAACGATACTGTCGACATCATTCTTCTCGCAACCACCCAACATAACAGATCAATCCACTCTGTGACAAACAAAAAGCGAATAGAAGTTATTCATTCGACACCCATCGAATTGACAACTCAATTCAGAGAAAAAATCCTTGTGGCACAGGAGAAAAAACTTGAACAGACAAACAAAGACAGAGTAAAGAAAAAGTACCAGATTGGGGAAAAAGTATGGCTGAAAGCAAATAAAAGATTGGGAAATAAATTATCACCGCTTCGCTCAGAAGAAATAATAGAAGCCGATCTAGGGACGACGGTTCTCATAAAAGGGAGGATGGTCCATAAGGACAACCTTAAGTAACCATTTTATATTAATATCCTTAAAATTAATTTTAATTTCAGGTTAGGATATTTACCCGTACTAATTACCCTGACGACTGCAACACCAAAACTCAATGACTACTCGCACGCTGACTACATACCCATAACTGACGGTGACGTGACTATCTGGGACGAGCATGGTTACCTCGGACATACGACGAACATAACGTCATACAAGACTTACGCTGACGAAACCCGGAAAACACTAGACATCTTCGCAAAAGACCATATGAAAAGGATACTTCATACAAACCTTGAACACATAGAGAGACTAATCGACACATTGAGGGTTCACCACAGACACGCTCGCAGCATAAACCTGCTCGGAACGGATCTAAAGGTTATAGCCGGTACACCGGATTTCGACGACTGGGAACAGATTAAGTTTTGACAAGGACAGTTGATAGAATCAGAAAACAGACACATTGAAATAAACACTAGATTCCAAGCAAGACTCAATGATATTTCAAGGTCCCTAAACTCAGATCACAAGACAGATAATGCAGACACTTAATAAATTTTATTAAATGAAAAACGGAATTTGTTTATTTATACTTATTATAAATATTATATATTATCGTCTGCAAAAACGTGCAACTGAACTGGTACCGAAACTAGTATTTCAACAAATCTGGGAACCCTAAGTGTTGGCAACTTCAGTAGATCCTCTTTAAAGCTCTCCCAGATAGTATGCAGGCGCGTTGGAATTGATTCATCCCAGTCTAGTTTTTGAATCCAAAGATCTTGCATCAACATTTTAATCACATTAAGCAGCAGACAAAGAAGTCCAAGTGGATCGAACAATTTAGCTGAGATAGACAATATGTTTTGCTTTGTAATTCGCATGTCCAGACAGGAAGTGTCAATTTAAAATTGAAACTCGTCTTCGCATGGAAACCATCGAACTCCTAATGTCTTAGTTGGATCCATCTCGATGACAATAAGTGATGTGTTTGTGCAATCGGAAGAACACAGCTCTAAGCAATTGGAATACCATTTTGCGAGCTTGAACCCAGCCTTTTCCAAATTCGACGATACACTATCGACAATTATTTTTAAGGAATAGGCACTTCCAGCCACTTCCAGTTAACAAATCATCGACATAGAAATCTTTTCTGATTATCCCTGATGCTACTGGATCAGACGATTTGGTCATGTCAGCAATCTTTGACAAACATCTGATTGCTAAGAACGGAGCTGGGGCAGTCCCATAAGTCACAGTATTTAATGGACAAATTTGCAACGGATCAGATAGATCTCTTCTCCACACTACGAGCTGGTAACATCGATCTTCTTCGCTCACAAGAACTTGTCGATGCAGTTTAGTTATATCTGCAGTCAATGCAAACTTGTGACAGCGAAAGCGTAGTAAAGTCGAGAACAGCTCTTCTTGTTTTGTAGGTCCTGCCATCAAAATGTCATTTACTGACACTTGTGTAGATGTCCGACAAGAAGCATCGAAAACAACGCGCAACTGCGTTGATGTACTTTGCGGGCGAACAACACATTGATGCGGTATAAAATAATGTGGAGACGTAGGAATGTTGGTGCCGGCAATTGACATATGCCCTAGCTTTAGATATTCTTCCATGAAATTTATATTCATCTCACGGATTTCAGGTTTTTGTTGTAGTCTTTTTTCTAAGGACAGGAAACGTCGCTTGGCTACTTCAAACGATACTCCGGTTCAGCGGCAGAAGCATCATCCAATCCTTAACCTAATTTGAATATCTAACGTAATCTCTTATTGTTTGAATTGCATAAATACACACCTTGTAATTAAGCATAAGCAAAATGTAAACACACGCCGACAGCGCAGCCCGCTCTCACTGTTAGCTTGCCCTTTGCGGCTGCGCCAGCGCCTGCACTTTTAGTCTTTGCTAATCTGTCTAAGCAAACGGTTGCATCACTGAATTAATTTAGTTGTTGATAAAGGCTCGGTCTAGCAACGGAACAAGCATTTCGGCTTCAGTTCATTGCTACCTACACCTTATACATATACATACATAGAAATAAACATTAAACGTTGTCGTTGAAGGCTAATTGTTTTAATTGAAAGCAACTTAGCTATAGGAACTTTTACAGCTGACAAAAAGCTTGGTAGCTCAACATTTTGGTGACCCCGACGTAATTAGTAGCTGTTACTAAAGTTAATACAAGCTACTAAATCGCAAAAGAAAAGACAAAATTCAAAAAAGTGAAAAAAATGTGACATGTGCTGCAAGAAAAGTGCATTAATCTGACCCAAAACTCGCATACATATGTGGCCGAACTGTGCAAAAAATTAAACAAAGCGTAATCATTTAAACATTTGCAACCACCGATCGCGGTTAAGGCATTTACATAGCCCAGTCGACACCATTCAGTCCAAATTTACCGTTTGTTCGTTGCTCAAGTTGTCGCGTCTCTCATTCTCGCTTCGTTCGCTGTGCAGTTCTTGCCGCTATCGTCGCCGCGCGCACTCACACATACAGAAACAAATTTATTGTACATAAGCGGCTACTTAGCTCGGCAACAACGGTTCTCGTTCTTGGTGCGTCTGTCATTTTCGTTGCATTCGATCTCGCTTGTTCTAACGGTGCGTGCCCAGCAAATAACTTTGTCATTTATAATCGAGAATTAAGGCGAAACCATGACAAGCAATGATACACTCGTGTCGAACAAAAGGTGCGGTTATTGGATATTGGAAAATGCGCAAAGACTTGACAATCAATTGGCCAAAAATAAAATTGATAAATTTAGTGCCGCAGAACTGACTGTTCGTTTGGAGCCGCTTGACCAAGTTCGAAGCTCATTCAATTTAGCCCATGATAGTCTCTGGATTTCGATTAAATTGGAAGTGAACTGCGGGACAATTTGGATGCTTTGCTGGTTTCCTTGAAGAGTCGGCTAAGGGTACAGTTTGAGCTGTGCAACATGCGCTTGCCTCTATCATCCACTCTCTGGCAAAATGAATCCAGCCCTCAGCAGACTGTTATTATGGCCAACAGACCACGCCTGCCTGAGCTCAAGCTGCCCACATTTGCTGGCGGATACACAGAGTATGCTGATTTTATCGCTGTGTTTACCTCTATTATCGACAATGATGCAGCTCTCAGCGACATAGAGAAATTCCAGCATCTGAGATCATGCCTAAACGGTCAGCGTTGGATTCCATACGATCGCTTGAAATATCTAGTGCCAATTATCGTGAGTCACTGAATTCTCGGAGTTAAAGGAAGAAAGAGGAGAATGTGTTTGTTTGATATTTTGACAGAACGAGCACAAAAAATACACCTGACCTCGAGCCGGCTAAAACAATAATATTACATCACCAAGGTCACCAACCCGATCCACTACTGAATTCTCTTAAAAAACGTTTTTATAACAAGCGTCTTGTTTTCCAGGCACACATAAAAGAGATTCTTGGGCTCAAGAGGGTAGATTCGATTTTAGCTACAAAGTTGCGTGGATTCTCGGATTCTCATTCGCATAGCTCTCAGGTGGGAAAATCAAACCAGAATACTAATCCCAGTAGAAAGACCCTTGTTGTCGCACAAACTAACCAAAACGGCTGCTCATTTTGCGATGGAGCTGGCCATGGAATCTATGCATGCAGTTTGTTCGAAAACCTTTCGCCCTCTCTGCGCCACAAGGAGGTGAAGAGGATGGCACTATGCTAAAACTGCCTCATGAAGGTACATCAAACTCGAACTTGTAATGGCACTCATTGTCGTGTTTGTGGTGGGAAGCACCACACCCTATTGCATCTTGATGAATCTCAGCCCAAAATATAAAATTCTTCAACTGCTTCTCCATCATCATCTTCTGTTCACCCTTCTGTTGCTGCTGTGCCAACCCGATCATCTACCTCTCTTGCTGCCCAAATTCTCAAGTCTGATGTTGTGTTCTTAGCCACTGCCATAGTTCTTGTTAAGTGTCCCAAACTTCTGACTTTTCGACCAGTATTACAGCTCTCGTTACTCAAACCATCACTTA
This sequence comes from Lordiphosa andalusiaca, assembly GCA_035044965.1. Lineage (NCBI taxonomy): Eukaryota > Metazoa > Arthropoda > Insecta > Diptera > Drosophilidae > Lordiphosa > Lordiphosa andalusiaca. Next base: position 6,231 of record JAWNNM010002662.1, read on the forward strand.
TAGCCAACCTAATTTTGCGGTCGATACGGCAGATTGGAATATTCCATCTATATTCAGCTAGCCGATCCTGCATTCCACAAACCCGAGCGCGTCGACCTTCTCATCGGTGCGAGCTTGTTCTTCGATCTTCTGTGTGTTGGACAGATCAAATTAGCGGATGGATTACCACTTCTACAGAAGACTCGTCTTGGTTGGGTGGTATCTGGTGGTGGTCAAAATTAGCGTAATTCCTCACTCTTATCAACTCGTGTAGCATCAGAGAATGATGCTCGTCTGGACGAAATAGTTTGTAGATTTTGGGAAGTTGACAATTTTCAATTTTTGATCCCATTGTTCAAAATATCAAAGAAGAATTGGATTGTGAGAAACACTTTCGGGAAAAAAAAGAGGAAAGCACATCGACAAGGCTGCGTGTTGTTTTTGATGGCTCGGCTGAAACCATGACTGGGCATTGACTTAATGATTTGATGATGGCTGGACCTGTCATTCAGCCGCCTTTGTTTAAGATTCTTATCCGATTCCGAACATTCACAGTAGCACTGACTGGGGACATTTGCAAAATGTATCCGAGTATCCTCTCCCGACAACTTTCTTCAGTGCATCTTGTGGCGAGACGCAGCTGATTTGGAAATGCAAGTCCACAAATTGAAAACGGTGACCTATGGCAATAAGGCCGCGTCTTTCCTTGCCGATCGCGCAATGCAACAGCTGGCAATCGATAAAAGCGACGCGTTCCCGATCGGCTCAGCCGCTCTGCAACAGGAATTCTATGTGGATGACTTTATATCTGGTGCCAAGTCTGTTGAAGAGGCCACCGACAAGATGCGTCAAACTACAGAAGTTCTTTCTCGTGGCAACTTTAAGCTTCGGAAGTGGTGCTTTTGCCATTCTGCTGTTTTGGAAGGTATCCCCGAGGAAGACAAGCAGAAGTTCCTGAAGTTTAGCGATGGAAGCGACATCACTAAAACACTTGGTCTTGCATGGGATCATGCCTCTGATCATTTGCTATTTTCCTTGTCGCCCTTGCAGGCAACTGCAACTCCTTCAAAACGCTCTATTCTATCCACCATAGCTCGTTTTTATGATCCTCTTGGTCTTATAAGCCCTGTTATAGCCAAGTGCAAAATCTTTCTTCAAGAGCTGTGGAAGGAAAAACTTGATTGGTACGAAAGCTAACCTGCTGCTCTAAATTCTGCTTGGATTGAGATGTGCAGCAATTTCATCAATGTTCGGCAATTATCATTTCCTCGTCTTGTGCTCGAGCCAGACGCTGACATTGAGGTCCATGAATTTTGCGATGCCAGCACTTGTGCATATGGAGTCTGCGTCTACATTGTTTCTAAAGGTCGGCAAGCCACAAGTCTGCTTCTGTGCTCGAAGTCTAGGGTGGCACCTTTAAAGACGCAGTCTGTTCCGAAGCTGGAGCTAAATGGCGCCAAGCTGCTGGCTGAGCTTATGCATAGTATTCTCCAAATGGACAATTTCGGAGAACAATTTCGTACTACAAACGCAGAAGAGGTACTAGCTGCACTATCCCGCGTACGCGGCGACAAAGCGCCTGGGCCAGACGGAATCCCAACAAAAGCGTGTAAAGATCATCGTTGGAGCACAGCCGGAAGTTTTTGCTGATCTCTACAACCAGTGCATCAGGGAGGGAGTCTTTCCATCAAGATGGAAGCTCCAAAGATTGGATTCCAAAAGGAGATAAAAATATGGAGGACCCCTCTGCGTACAGACCATTATGTATGCTGGACGTCGTCGGCAAACTGTTTGAGCGCATCCTATGCAACCGCCTAGAGGAGGAACTGGAAGAACGACACGGCCTCTCAAGCCAGCAGTTTGGATTCAGGAAGCAACAGAGGACGATAGACACAATCTCAACGGTGGTAAACACTGCTCGCAGAGCCACAGCTGGAAAAAGATGGCGGGGCGGAAGAAAGTAGCCAGTTACTTTGAGAACCGCACTCTGCTATACGACACATCGGATGGGTGGAAATCATACAGAGTCACAGGCGGGGTGCCACAGGGCTCAGTCATAGGGCCGATACTGTGGAACGTGATATATGACGGAGTCCTTCGGCTGTCTACACCGATAGGCGTCAGTATTGTTGGCTTTGCAGATGCTATTGATCGCTATTGTCGCAGTAGCTAAAAGATAAATAAGCTCGAGGATGTTCAGCGCAGGACTAATGATGCCATATTGCGGGTGACCGACTGGCTAGAGGTTAACGGGTTGAGTCTGGCTCCCCATAAAACCGAATCGGTCCTTATCAGCAGCAGGAATCATGTGGAAACTGCCCAAATAAGAGTCGGAGGCCAGTAAATTATGTCGAAGGATGCGATTAAATACCTAGGAGTTTTGCTGGACCGCATGCTTAACTTCAAAACGCACCTAGCATACGTCGAGGAAAAAGCCATCAAAGCAACGAACACGTTATCAGGCATTATGGCGAACATTGGTGAACCTCGACAACGCAGTAGATGGCTGATCTGCAACGTAGTCAGGTCGATAATTATGTATGCAGCGCCAATATGGGCCCCTGCAATGGCTGTGCCATATTATAGCCGAGGATGCAAAAGTGCGTACAGGAGGTGTGCTTTTCGAGTTATCTGCGGCTTCCGGACGGTGTCAGAAGACGCGGCCTTGGAGCTAGCCGGAATGGTGCCGCTTGAACTGCTAGCGATGGAAAGCAGAGAGGCAGATGAGCATCGTCGGCAGAGTACGATGACGCAATGGCAGACGAGGTGGAGTACTACCACCAACGGCAGCTGGACAAGAAGACTGTTTGCGGACATAAGGCCGCGGGTTGGTAGAGAGCACGGACAAACCGACTTTTACCTAACACAGCTACTGACTGGACATGGATGCTTCAAATCCTATCTTTATAGGTTTAAGCATGAGACAGATCCGTTTTGCACACACTGTGCGCGGACCATAGAAGACGCAGAACATATATTCTTTGTCTGTCCGAGATTCGCTGCCGAACGGGAAGAGCTATGCCTAGGCATTGGGAGGCCATTTACAGTCACTGACTTTATGGACATCCTACTTAGCTCGCAAAACAATTGGAATGCTATTTGCTCCATGGCTGCTGAGATCTTAAAATCTCTGCGTCGCGCTGAACGACAGCGCAATTCGAGTTATATCCCTAGATAGGATCAAGTGGAGGCCTTCGTGCCATCTCCCCCTTGTGAGGTAATACCTAGCGGTAGTTCCTCAAGAGGGAAACGGAGAGTAGGGGTGGTTTTAGTGGGTGAGGAATTCCGAGTCCCACACTTCTCGGCTTTTAATGCTTTCCCCCCTATAAAAAAAACCTTATATTAAGGTTACTATTTCCTCAACAATAAAATAACTGGGTTCTTTAAAGTAACTTGACCCTACGTAGCGCGTCATTAGTGTTTGATAACTGGAGGACCCGGGCTCGAGACCCAGTTAAGGTAAGGTAAACTTTTAAAAATAGTCGATCTTAAGATTTTTTCAGAAAGAGGAATTTCAACACAATACTACTCCCACCACACAAAGTCAATGTGTATGGTGGGTGGGGCGGGGATTATACAACAACTCCAAATTCTTTGAGGGAGGGATACAAATTTGTAAAATTTTGATGATTTTTTTACCTTAAATTCAGGAACAAAATTTCGAACTTTTAGGCAATTTTTAGCCGCATGACAAGTCTAAAATTACCTAAGAAGTTAAGGTCATAAGCGACCTTAAAGTAAGGTTAAGATGTCTTCAACTGCATCATTTTTAGGCCAAATTACCATGAATTTAAGGTTATTTTCTGGGTTTTAAGGCAATTTTTGGGTGCATTCCTCTATTTTTATACCCTGTTCCCATTGAAAATGGGTAAATTCCGTAATTTCCGACCCCACAAAGAATATGTATTCTTGATCAAGCAAATCAAGTTTGTTTCAGATTTGAAAAATTCCCCCCCGTCCCCCTCTTATCAGCAAAATACCGTCACAACCTAGACCTAAAAAACAATCTAAACCACAAGTTTCAAATTAGTGTTAGTTTTAAGTTTCGTGGTTTAGAATTCATCAAGCTAGGCCCAATGTCTATCTATTCTGAAAAGTACAATCAGATCGGACAAAAAACACCGGAGTTATAAGCAAAACAATTCATCTTGACCTTAGTTAGGTCTAAAGCCGCTGAAATTACTAAATAATGTGGCCTACTTTTAGGATCAGCCTTTAATGGCAGTTTTAAAATCCGGCTACATTCAAATTCAAAAACAAACAAATGAAAACAAAGGAACAGGGTATTTTGTAGTCGGGTCAATCGACTGCAGCGCCCTTACTTGTTTATAGCATAAAGTTAGATGGTTTTTCTAGTAAAGTACCAGTTTTATAGCGGTTTAAAAGTCGTTCTCGCCTCGGACTTTGTTAAAGCTATTAGCCTGATACTAGGTATGTGCGTAAATAATATGAAGTTTGATATTTAAGAAGCAAAAGACCTTTTCTAAGCCGGTTCAAAAAAAAAAATCATGGAAATTGATAATGCAATGTTCCTGAAGCTCGCTGTGTAAGCTGCTATTTGAAGCTTTACTATCGGCTCCAGGCCAGAGCCTGAAACTCGTTGTGTATGTTGAAAAGCTGTGCATATTGAAATTCGAAAATTTTTTAAGAGGCTCTCCAAACTTACCAGAGAGACAAGCATGAAACAAATTATTGGAAAAGTAATGGTATTATTCCAGCATGTATTACCAGCATTAAAACCTGGCTTCGGAACAAGTGTAACTTACAGCACTCTAAAGTAAGTATATACGATCTTACAGACATAAGAGTAATGAAATGTAAAACGAGAAAGCTATGCTAACTTCGTCTGCGCCTAAGTTTTTATTCCCTTGCCAATTTCGGCCGATCGTTCGTATGGGAGATATATGATATCGTCATTCGATTTTGACACAAAATTTTTAAATTATGTGAAAGCCTATTAAAAAACAAATACAAAATTGCAGGATGCTACCATCAAAAAAAAACGAGAGCGTAAGTTAAAGTCGGCCCTGCCCGACTTCGATATACCAGTTACTCAAGGCAATCAGTGTTTAATAACCTCTTGCGGCTCAGATAAGTATGCAACGTTTTTTTAACTATGCCATTTATTATCCGATCTCTATTCTATCTCTAAATTTGTGAGATTGTACATATTGGCCACATAGTGCATACTGCAAAATCTGAGCTCGATAGCTTACAAATTGTATGAGTTATTCAACAATTTTAATTGCGGGGGCGGGAGGGGGCGTGGCCGAAATTTGAAACAAACTTGAAATGCCTGCAGACAATACTAGCTTACATCTTACAATCTCTGTCAGAGTTGCAAAAAATAGTGGCATACTTATCTGAGCCGGTTATTAAACAATAATTTCCCTGAGTAACGGGTATTTCGAAGTCGGGCAGGGGCGACTTTAACTTACGCTGTCGTTGTATGTCTCTCTCTCTCTAAGTTTATTGGTGGGACCGACATGCCAGTGGTTTTGTTGGTGGACTCGGCTTTTAGGTTTTCCACAATGCTAATGAAGCCATATCCATTTTATGTTGCTGCAAACGCAGATGAAAAACTCTTTAATTAGAATCTAATTATTAGATTCTTTTCAAGGCTCGTTGTAGAAAATGCTTTCGGAGATTGGAAAGGGAATGGGTAATAAAACGTCACACATAATATTGGAGTGTGTTATTCTGGATATATGTGCGACCCTGGAAGAACGTCCACAACCTGAACCATATAATGCTTCAAATGACTTCGATGTTCAACCAGAAAACACAAGAAAAGCAATTACTAATTATATTAAACCGCAAAATTAACTTAACTATGAGACATCCGTTTTATTTTTTACAATAAAGTAATTGTTTGAAAACCACCCACATTCTGATTGGTGGTATTGCAATCTATTTTGTGGAGTTTTTCGTATTAATAAATGCCAAAGTATTTATATTGGTGTACATTTTGGTGGTTGCTATTGTTGTGTTGGAGAACTGCTTTATTGTGCGCTGAAGTCTTATTATATGCTAAGTATTTTTTTCCGAACCCTTTTCCTGGAACTTCGCGTTGTCTTCTTCCATTCTTTCCACTCTTTTCCCGATCCGCTCCATGATTTCTAAGCACTGATTAATGGTGCTCTTCAGACTCTCCGTCATTTCGGTCAGTTCATCAGTCCGCCTATTAGTGGCCGTTACCACAGCGGCCTCGAATGGGGTCGTCCCCTTATCGGTCCTTCTCTTCTTGGCCACTGGCATTACATGTACATATGTGTGACAGTGGAATTAGCCCATCGCACGATGTCAGCCTATGCTAACATCTTACTAAACAACTGACAACACTAGCTAGTATCACAGCACTAAGAAAGCCACGCAATATTATTGATCCCAACCCCGACATGTCTCTGTAAAGATTTTGTCAAAAATAATCGTTTCTTTTAAGAACTTATTTTTTTCTACAAATTAAATGCAAACATTTACTTACCATTTACGTCTTATCACTGTTAAGTGGTTTTCGTTTATTACTATAGCAGCCTCCATTGAATTGGCACTACAACAGAATGCAAGTCTCTACACCTTTCAATTGCAATCTTTTGTTTGACTTAATTTAGGCAACACTTTTGATTAAGTAATTTATTGACATCTCTTCATGTATTGACAGCAGCTAAAAAGGCACTTCATTTGCTCAATTAACAAATTTTAATTACACCTTGAGATGAAGACAAGACACTGGGCACAGCTAAAATATTACACAAGTATCGACTAAAATACTGCATTACATTCGGCGTCCAGGTAGCAATTCTGCATAACTTGGCATTAAGGAACTGGGTTAATAAACCACAAAGCTTCATGAACTCTCTCAAGTAGACGAAGAAATGCTAGCAAATTTTCTTGGAAATGTTGTTAAATGGAAAAGCAACAACCAAGCCAAGACAAGTTGGGCGGGCAATCAGAAAATGCGATAATAGAAATTGAAATAATTTGCCCACTCTTGGAGCCAGCCAGCAAAAGTATGCGCTGTTCAGTACTCCTGTTGGCTCGCCACATAAATCAGAAATGTGTGGCAGGGCTGACGATAGAGACGAAGCCTGTCGCGAGGCGAGGGTGGAGGGGCCCAGCGCTTGCCAACTTTAACATACAACAGCCACGCAAGCTGAAAAGAATGAAAGTATGTTATGGAGTTAGTAAATACACACGCACACACACGTGCACACACATGCAAATTGCGCATATAATAATAACTTCACGGCTGGCGCTCACAACAAACAACACAGAATATTGTTGCCTACTTGCAGGCGCAGCAAGCCAAAGCATGAAAAGTTTTTTGAGCAGCCTTAGCCTTGCCTTTCTTGCGTTAATGTGGAGAGCTGGCAAAAGTCAGCCATGGTACACTGAGGAAAAAATAATGTGAGTGTTAAATCTAATTTAACAATGCTGTAGATATAACTTATACTACACCCAAGAATAAATAATAAAAATGATTGAATTTCTTTATGTTTGCTTTAAAAGTCCGAGTAAGTACCTTAGAAAACTTTACTTTACTTTACTTTACATTGAAAGAAGAGTAAATTCAAAACTTAAGGTTCCTCACACAACACTCCTAAAAACGGTCAAAATATACAAGCAACTCTATTCTCGAATTATCAAAAATCCAGCTGCGACGGATCATTTCCAAAAACAGATTTGAGTTTATTATCTATAAACTAAACTTCTTTGCCAAGAGTAATCTTTGGTGGACCGAAGCTAACTTTATGTACATTTTTAATAATTAGAACAAACAAGAAGTCTGTCAAGCCCGATTGTTAAATACTTTAAGGCTAGCGAATTGTATGAAATTAAGCCAAAATCAGCGCTGCTACTGCATTGCACCAGAGCTTATAACTTGACTCTCGCTCATCATAAATAATCCTGATATTACATATCCCGACATGGGAGATATGATAATTTTCCCAAAATGTGGACGTGGCAAAAAAATTAAAATAAACTTGATCTGCCTGCAAATATTTGTCAAACCTCTTACCAACTCTGATATCTATTGGTTCATACGGACACACAGACTGGCGGGGCTATATCGACTCGACTGTTGATACTGATCAAGAACACATATAGTATATTTACTTTAAACGGTAGAAGGTTGGTTTATATATAACGCAAAGAGATAAGACACAAAGCATGGCAATTTACAACAAAAAGATGTTGTGGCGAACCAATTCCGCAATACAGCAATTACTCAGGTGCACTCTTGTGTGGCGATTTCGTTAAGGACAGAACACTATCATTCAACAATTTACAACTAACTGTTATCCAGGGGCTTATATCAAGCCTTAAGCTATCCAAAAAATCAACTACACAGTGTTCCAGCAAAAAAATACTTTCGAAATTACCTATCCTGCGCTATAGAGTAGGTCGAGGAAAGTATTTCCTAATACTTGAATTCTTCCTAACACCCCCAAAATCTGAAGGTTTGGCCCAAAAGCCGCATTTTGTTTTTTTCACTCAAAATTACTCGCGCTTAGACCGTCTGATTGAGTATAACCTTGGCAATTCCGATACCGACGAGAGGAACCTAAAATATTACAATCAATGGCTTGATAGCTTTACCTCGAGGGCTGAGAAATGCGGCTTACAGATCTGGCATTTTCAATGTTTATTTGAAAATTTTGACCTTGGCCTTCACTGGTTTACTATTCTATTCCATGGGATTTTTTTAAGCTTTATTATGATAGCCCATTCAATTCTCCTTTGAACAGATGTGGTTTCTATGAATTTGGTTACTGTCTGCCGAAATTATTCGCGTATTTCCTGGTCCACATCAACTATTTAAAATAGTTACAAATCATTGAGTCGAGTCTACAATTTTCGCTAGCAAGTTTTCATAATAATCTAAGTATCTAAGTTAGCAAAATTTGTGAATTTCCAAGCCAAATGTGGGTTTTGAGCCATAACTTCAGATTTAGGAGGACCAAATATGAAGAAATGCTATACTCGACCTTTTTTTGTAACACTGTGTTATTTTAGAGAAAGCTTTTAATTCTTATAAGACACAGAGTCAAGATTAATTCACTCAAAGGACTGAGGACATCAAAAAGAATCAATGTAAAACAAGTAAGAAAGTCGGTCTAACACAACTATAATAAACCCGCTACCGATGGGAAAGTATATTCAAGCTTTGGTAAACGTTAAGGTTAAGGATATTTCCGGTTTCTATAAAAGCCTTAAACATTGGCTATAAATCAGCATTATAGCTTTAAACCAGCAAAAGTTAAAACATGGATGCATTGAAGTTTACTAATGAGATACGTTCCTTCGAAACAGTTCTGTCTCAACAACCTTTGCTGTCCAATGGACAGTGTCCATATCAGAGTTGGTATTTTTTATTCGAATACAATTAAAATGGGGAGCTTGCTCCCTGATCAATCATACTTTTTATACTCTGTACCGTAGGTACATAGAGTATTATAAGTTTGTGCAAAAGAATGTAACATCGAGAAGGAAGATTCTCCGACCCTATAAAGTATATATATTCTTGATCAGCATCAACAGCCGAGTCATGTCCGTCTGTCTGTCCGTATGAACGCTCAGATCTAAGAGATGGTAAGAGATATAGGTTTGACATGTATGGGACATATGCTTCATGTGTCTGCAGGAAGATCAAGTTTATTTCCAATTTTTGGCCACACCCCCTGCCGCCCCAGCAATTTAGAAAAAACGTCATATCTCCCATAGTTTTACAGATAGGTGGGTTGTTCCTTCTGGTGAATGGTGAATATTGGATGAACGGTTGTCGAGTTATGATCAAAAGACTGTTCGCTGCTGCAGCACAGTAGCAGCGCTGCTTTCAGCTGCTACTGCAGCATCAAAATTTATGCTGAGCGTATTTGGTACAGAGTATGCAATAGTCGGGCTTTACCGACTTTCTTTCTGGTTTCTGATCTATCTGCTAAACTCCAGTGATACCGGAGTTAAATTGATAATTTGACGTATCATGATAGAGGAGCTTGTGTCGAGAAAAAAGTACTCAGTATTATGCAATTGTTGACATGGAGAGTCGTCAATGTCGGCGCGCCGCTTTTAAAAGATGTATTTTAAAGTCTTTGTTAAAAAGTTGAGCACTTCGTTAGCAGAAAGTATTCAATGTATAATTTTTTTCTGATTCCCGCTCAGCGATCCATCCTAAAAATAGTCGAAGTTTATATGTTCAACAATAATTTCTTGTCTGAAATGACTATTTGCAAATGATTTTCTTACGAAATATTTTATTAAAGCTGCATAGGCCCATACAACGTATCCTAAATATCTTGCGCTTAGTTAGGCATGTCCAAAACCCAAGAAGAGACACTAATTATGTTTATGAGGGTACAACAATTCATCTTCCCAAACAAGCAGAGGCCCTGTCTCTAAGACGTAAGCGATTAACCAGATACGCGGGTATGACTAAAGCCACTTCTTTTGTCATCCTGCCTTTTGGGGGTTTGAACGCCTTCATTTCTGAGCTACATTTAATCAATCAAAATTTTATTTTGTGGACGAATAATATATTCGATGTGTTCTATGTCGAATAATTGTATTTAAATAACACAGAATTTGTTCTAGATAATAAATGATCGTTATTTACTTAAAATTATTTTCAAATAAAATTTCAAAAATAACATTTGTTGTCAAATAATTATCTAGATGTTTGTTATTCGCATAATGCAAACTTTGGTAAATATGTATGTACAAAACTCTTTCTGTTGATTATTGTTTTAGAATCAATCACTGACCTTGAGCCGGCTATCAGCCTCTTTGGCTTGGGAAGAATGTTAAGAAAATACAAAACAATTATTTCTTGTTCACTTATATCTCGCGCTTTTACGAAGAAAAGAAAGGGAACAAAATCTTTGAATAAGTACAGTAGATGGATTAAGTTGAGCAGAAAAACTAACAGATAATTCGAGTATCTTATGTGTTTAGAAACGTATGTATGTTATGTATATTCCAACATACACTAAACAGACTCTTGATGCAATGTGTCTTTTAGGCTGTAAGTTATTAAGTGTAATAGGATACGGATTCCGGATTGTGGTATCCTCTGTGACTAAGTTAGTAGGTTACTCAGTAAAAACGCTTTCCCCTAAAAACGTTAACCAGCTAGAGGCGCCAGCTGTAAATTAACTAGGCATCTAAGTCTAATCTCTAAGCATTTCTGTTCGTGTTTGGCATTAAACTGAGAGTCCTTTATTTTGTGCACGTTGTAATACATGAGGTAAGATGTTAAATTATGTCTTGGATTGGACTTGAAAAAACAAAACAATCCGTAAACATTATTAAATTTATGTATATTTTATTTATTACATTTTTATTAATTCTTCTTAAAAAGATTTTTCCCTGTGTCTTGCCCTCTCTATTGCGTGACAGCCGCCTGGCGGAGTTTTTCATAGGCGGACAAAAGGAGCTAATGTTAAATTTACTGAAAACGTTTGTTTCAAGTGCTTTATTATTATTTTTTCCTTATTGTACCTGGCTGACACAGACAGGTGGGTGGGGCAGGCTGAGCTACGGAAGGAGTAGTTGCTAAATGAATGCCCCTCAATGCATGTTAAGCCGGTGGCATCGCCTTCAAAACTGAACGATTATGCGACAAAGGAGAAGCGAGTTTCCAGACAGGCCGAAGCACAAAGCATTGTAAATCATCTTGAAAAGAGAGAAGACACTGGCAGGGCTCAAGGGGTGGCCGGACATGGTGCATACTGTTTATTTTTCATTTAGCAGGGAGGGCGGGTGGCGTGGCCAAGCCTGCTGCCATGTGGCAGCGTCATGTTCACCTTTCAACCGCAACGGACATTTGTGCAAACAAAAGGTATGGAGCGACCCGTTGAGTCTCGAGTCTCGCATGAAAGCATTTTGCATGCAACCGGCCAGCAGCAGGAGAGAGCTCTCGGAGCTCTATGGTGTGCCGGGCCACAAGGGCGACAGCCACATTGCTCAAAGAGTGCAAGGGGACACTGGGGACTGGAGCCTTGGGGCGACTTCAGTTGGCCGGCACACACTGTGGGGAAAATGTCGCCCCATTGGGCAAGCATTTAATTTGTATTTTATGCGATTTATGTTTACTTTAGTGGCGCTCATTTTGCATTTTTATTAGCAAGCATAAAAGTTGAAGAAAGACCAACCACGCTGACATCCTGCGGGAGGCAGCAACAAATGTGGCAATCAGGCCACAGAATAGGAGAATTCATTTAATGGGTTCCCATATGGAAAACAGTGAAGTAAACCATAAACCAAGTATTGTTGGAAAAACCCTTTGAAGACCCTTTTGAATTTGTTTTCCTCTCAAATTTCCGCAGTTAACTAATATTTTAATTTGTGCAAAACTTGCTTCGCAAAGTTCTCCCCATAGCCTCAACCCAGTCAGACTCGCCTTATTTCTTGAGATGGCCAATTACTTTCTTAAGCTTCTTTCGCCCGTTTCTCTGCTGCGGCGCTAGCAAATTTCGCCTAACTGCTTGAAGTGGTCGACAGCGGCCATTGATCAGCTTCTGCCCCGAGAGAGCCTCAGTATTTTGCTATCAGTTTTCGGTTTTCATTTTGCTAGCTCCCAAGCACTTAAACATAGTTTGGAGAGTGGAAACCGCCAAAGCAACCAAGCGGACCCCGAAAACCCATTAGCAGGCAGCAGCAGACGTTTTGTATTTAAGTGGAGCAAACAGCAAAAAATGAAATAAAAATAAATTGTTGAAAAAAACTTTCACGCGGCTAAAAAGGAAATATAAACAAGCTGGCCCAGGACATTGAATGTCCTTTCGGGAAAGACTGTTATTAAAAATTTTGCTAAAGAGCATGCCACAGCTCGGTTAGGCGGGGAAGCGTGGAAGCAAGGCGCTGATGGCATTCATCAGGCTGGGTTGGCATATTGATAGGCACAACTTTTAGCTCGAGGACGATTTCTCGACGAGCTGACGAGCAATTACCTCCCAATTGCTCTCACCCCACCTTCCCCCCACGCTCGTTGACCTTTGCCCCGACTTAAATCCAGTTTGGCCATTAATTGGAGCAACATCTTCGTTATCATGGAAATATGCTTCTCAAATATTATTTGTTTAGGCAAGCAATTAAAAGTAGCTGGCCGCAACATGAGTTCCTGAAGAGCCGGCAGCAATGATTGTTAAAGTGTTGGCAAATTGGATTTTTGGCTGCCACGCTGGCAAACGGGGCAGGGGCAGGGGTTGGGAGAGACAGTCAGAGAGTCGATCCTGCAGGTCACTTGGTGGCCCCTGGTAATGGGTCTCCGGCCCTGCAAAATAGGCGTAAAATGAAACTTTTAAGTACTTTATGGCCTCCACTATAAAAAAGCATCAACCATGTGGCGGCCCGACAACATTCTGCTGCCCCTCTGGCAACTAAAACAACAGGCTGGGCAGCAGCTGGAATATGTTGTGGCCAAGGCAAAGTTTGAAAACAACAGCCCCGATGCAGCAACTTTGGTCGTATTCTAAATATCACACCGGTTGTAAAATGATTATAAAATATAATGCTGCCACTAGGAGAAGTGGCGTGAGTCAGAGAAGTGTTGGAGCCACCTTCTGTAATCGTGCCACGGCTGTGAAGCTGCGTTGGTCAAGAAAGATGGCAAATTCAAAGTCACTTCCCCAAAATCAAGCAAATGCTTAAAAGGACTTCAAAACCTTACTAAAAGCATACGGTTTCCTTCAAAAGATAGACAACAACGTTAAGATTCTCACTCAGCAAGACGAGCTGAGTAGATAAGGCAATGATTGTATTTTAATTCTTTTAACAATTCAATGCGAGAACTACTTTCAGTTCAAGGTAAAATTTTAAATATTTTAGTCGGCCACAACAGGAGTACTTCAGTGGTCGCAAGATTTTCACAAGTTAAAGTATTTTAGTCACCCAAAAAGAGCTGCGTCGCAGGTCTCACCAAAAGAAATAATGCGAAAAAGCACTCGTACTCAGAGAAGAAAAAGCTGCGTCAAAGAGAGATATATAATATAAATTTCTAGTTGTAAAAATAGAGAAAAAATTTATCTTTTTTTTTAAGAAAAGAGTCATTTAATGACTGGCCTTCTGCTACCATTTTTGGCAGCTTACTCTAGTGTGTAGTATTAGGTATTAACAGTACTTGGCAGTGTCCATTTGGGCTTACCGATAATGTATAGGTGTTATTATGTAAGTTATTAGTAAGAAAGTGTGAGAGTTTGGTGTGAATAGTGTTCTGATACAATCGCCGTGAGTTGAGGTCCTTGGTTAAGACTCTTTTTAGCCTTCTCCTTTGTCGGGCTCCTTAAATTCTGCGTCTTCTAAACAAAGTTCTACCCAATTCGTTGCGGTGTTGTGACAGCTTGTCAAGGTATGTTGGAGCCTGCTTATTGATTAGATCTTCGATAATAGGAACTCCAAGGTCATTTTCAATATCAATGATTCTCACGTACCATTCAGCTCCTGTAATACGACTAAGGATTTTCACCAGGACCACTCTAATCTTTATGAGGTGGGACTTCGCCGCGATTCCATTAATTTGTAAGCCGTATCTTCATACCGGAGCCAAAATAGCCTTGTAAATTAGAACTTTGTTGCTGAATGATAGCTTATTCGTAGAGTTCGAAGCCCCATGAGCTATATATATTCTTGATCAGCATGACGAGCTGAGTGGTTATATTGCCATGCCTGTATGTCCGTCCGTCTGTTTCTATGCAATTTGCTCCTGAAAGCTGTCGCGACCAAACTTTGCACGATGTCTTGTTGTACAAACACAATCTACAAGTATCTAAATCAGCCGAATCGGATGACTATAGCATATATCCGCTATAGGAATGATTGGCCGAAAAACTAGTTTTAGTGAGAAAAAGTTTTTGTTCTCAAAGCATAAAGCCTCCAAAGTTTGTATTTTTATACCCTTGCAAAGGGTATTATAATTTTGCCCAGAAGTTTGCAACGCATAGAAATATTCATTTCCGGCCCCATAAACCATATATATTCTTGATCAGGGTGACGAGCTGAGTCGATTGAGATTTGTCCGTCCGTCTGTCTGACTGTTTCTACGCGAACTAGTCTCTCAGTTTTAAAGCTATCGAGCTGAAATTTTGCAGAGAGTTTTTTTTTTTTTGCTGCACTCTACTAATATGTCAGAACCGACCGGAACGGATGACTATATCTTTTAGCTCCCATAGGAACAATCGGTCGGAAAACAAGTTTTAGTGAGAAAAACTTTTTTCTTTTGAATGATAACGTCTCCAAACTTTGTAGTCGTAGGTTTTCTATAGGTTTTTTTTTTATAATTCTACCAAGTTTGATTAAAATCGGACAAATATAGCTGCCATACAAAAGATAGGTCTGAAATAGAGTCTTAGTTAGAAAAACTTTTTTGTGTTTAATGGTAGCATCCTGCAATTTTGTATTTGATTGTTTCACATGCTTTCACATAATTTTGATCATTTTTGAACAATTCGAATGACTATATCGCATAGCTCACATACGAACGATCTGTCGAAAAACGGAAAAAAGAGTATATTTGAAAATATTTAAGCGAGCACTTGCAAGGGTATTAAAACTTCGGCACAGACGAAGTTAGGTTAGTTTTCTCGTTTAGTTTTCTATGCTTTCCCATGATTCCACTAAGTTTGGTCAAAAAGCGGTGTCTGCTTATATTTTTCTAAATTTCTCTATATTTTGGGGCGCATTTAAGAATGTTTTTCTAATTTTATGGAATGTGCTTTTTATACTCTGTATCGTAGGTACACACAATATTATAAGATCGTGCAAAAGTGTGCAATAGCCAGATATTCTATATATTCTTGATCAGCATCAACAGCTCTATAGAGAGAAAAAAAAAATGTAAAAAATACACAAAAATTTAGTTTTTCTACACGCTTAACAGGGAATTTGCACCCATTACGTTAATGAAGCTTCTCTTTATGTTACGTTTAGGTTGCTCATTTCTACAAGCAGCATGTTGCTTTTTTAAATGCCACATTGTGGACGCAGCGCAAACATACACTTTTTTTTAATTCAGCTGTTATTACTTCACTATTGTCACACAGGTATGGTGGAGGGGAGGAACGATCGCAGGAGGGGAGAGTCTTTTTTTTAAAAAGCCTAAGTCATGAATTTATTATTTAAACACACCTTCTCTGGTGTTGGAACTCATAACTCACTTACCTTGTCTCTGCAACTCAAACATAAATGCTGGCATCTCAGCCCATCCGACTACCAAGCACTCGCGCGGCATTGCCACAAGTCATAGTAATAAAGCAACGATGAGCTAATGTAGCATTCAGCATTTGAAATCCTAAACTTTGATTCAGAAAACCTACATGTAGCGTGTGAATAAAAACTTTTAAGAAGAAACTCGTAGCTATTCCATTTTCATGACTTTAGTATACCAGTTTTACGCTACGAGTAAAATGTTGTTTTTATACATGTTCAAATGTGAAATCTATAGCAGAGATAGTTATTTCTGTTGAGGAATTGGCCAATTGCATTGAATCCATTGGCAATAAATGTGGAAACATTCGCATTAGCATTCAGTTGGTTGACCGTCGATTCGTAAGCAAGTGAGAACGAAGATCTGGCAGTGACAGAAATGAGATGAAATGAATGTTTGAGGAAACCGAGTTCTGTTTGGATGCACGTAAGTTAATCGATGTGTGTTTAATTAGATTGCTTTAATATTTGAAGAAGGATGTGATGACAATTACCGAAGATTTGGTTTGGGTAAACTTTCAAATGGAAACAAGTAAGGGCGCTGCAGTCGAGTTTCCCGACCACAAAATACCCTGTTCATTTGTTTTCATTTATTTGTTTTTGTAAAATTTTCAAACTAAATTTAGGCAACACTTTTTTCTAGTCCTGACCATAAACTGGGAGTGGTGCTTTTATCAGCTCAACTGTTTCGCTTATAACTCCGGTGGTCCACGAGGCTCTAACTTAAAAATTGTGGATCTGACGGCTATTTAGGTCTAGGATTTCTAGTGGAGGTCTAGGTTTCTTGGCGATAAAAGGCGGACGGGGTGGAATTTTTTAAATCTGAAACAAACTTGATCTGCGTACAGCATAAATCTACCTTCGTGCAAAAATTTGTGGCTCTATCTCTTATAGTCTCTGAGACGCGTTCATACAGACAGACAGACGGACAGACGGACGGACGGACAGACGGACATGGCTATATCGACTCGGCTGTTCATGCTGATCAAGAATATATATACTTTATGGGGTCGGAAAATTTTCCTTCTCCCTGTTACATACATTCGCACAACTTCATGATCCCCCTATAAAAAACTATTTGCGAAAACTGTGCACTCAGAGAAAAAATAGAGAATTTCATACTTGGATCAAGAATGTTCGATGACAGAAGTAGTAGAATGAAATTTCTTGATTCAAGAATGAAAGAGTAGATCCAAGCATGAATATTTGGTTTACATTTTTTTCTGATCCAAGAGGTTTTAGTTCCAACTACGAATCATGTTAAGTGCTTAACATTCTCAGATTCAAGATTGTTCATTCTTGAATCAATAGCATATAGCATTGTCAAAAACCGTGAACGTTCTTTCTAGTATCTAGAGCTCATCTGACTCAAGGGCTACATCGTTTAATCGTGAATCAAGAGCTTTGCAGACTCCAATCGTACAACAATTTCAAATCAGTTGTTTTTCCATTTTGCTTAAATTAATCTCATATGAAATGTATTGGTAAACTATGTAGCAAGTCTTAGACGGATCGTGGAATACACAACACCTCAAAGCAGTATCAGCCTTTGCCTGCCAACGTCCAATCGTACATTTGTATCTCCATGCCAGCAGTGCCATAACTGGTTGGGAATTCCTAAG
>JAWNNM010002664.1:0-177020 GCA_035044965.1 Lordiphosa andalusiaca
ACCATGAAGAATAGGGGACCGAATGAATTCTAAGTGCGCAAGTTCAACATGTCGCACCACTGATTTCGAAAGGTCATCCATTTTTCGAATGAATCTTCCACGTTTCAGTCCTTGCTTGGATTTAATGACACTATGCTTTAGTGTCTTAAAAAATGATTCTATTGGACCGTTGCTGGGTCTTTTATTGGTCTTATCAATAAAAATGCCCATAACATTTGTCCAAAACGGCGCAAAAACAATATATTTTCCCAAAATAACCTCTACCATTTCGGGACCAGAATTAAAGTTTGCTGTTCATGTTCTGTTTGATTATTTATCAAGTCATTAATTATTATAGTAAACGTATTGAAACGAGTTTTCAATTGACTTTTGCCTGCAATAGATTTTAATGTATCTTCTCGATACTTTTTGCCAGAATTTACAAAAGATCCATGCTTTTCCAGATTAAAAGATTCTGGGTTCGCATCTGTAAAATATGAAATGGCTTTACTAACCATTACACTTACAGTAGGAGATAGTTGTATGATTATTAGATTTTTAAACCATTCTTCTAAGTCCTTTATGGAGTTTAAATTGTATCCCCAACCCAGAGCATTTCTAAGGAAATGTCTTAGGGCAGTGTTAGCCACGCCTACGGTTCTGTCTACATCAGAGCACATAATTTTGGCATAATGGCTTGTGCAAAATTGAATGCATACATTCGGAAACGCACTACTTTCGCTATATAAAAAGCGATAGCACATTTCATTGTATGCTACTTTGCTTAAGTCACAGTATTCTCTTAATACTGCTCCAATTATTGGAAAACTCACGTCAGTCACGATCCGTTTGCAAAGTGGCAATTTTAATTTGTTCAAAAGACAAAACCTATTGAGGTCGCACAAAAAGCGACCAATATCATAGGCTGTGTGGTTTGACAAAATTGCATGAGCCACAGGATACACAATGTGATGCTCAGGAATACCAATGAATAACGAAATATTCTTTTCTTTGCTAATTTCATAGGTTGCACAACACATCCTGTAGCATCCACGTGAAGCGTATGAATTTCAGGTGATTTAGAAGCAATTTTATATGTTCTAAATTCCATAAAAATACCTCTACTTTAGTGGATAAGTGCTGGATATAATGAGAATATCCCATACATTTCATATCGTAGGCATCCTTGAACGCATCTTTTTCAAAATCGTTCTTGGCGTTTTCCTCCGAAATGAAATTCCTGTAATAGGATAAATTCTTACACACCATTTGATTATTTCCCACTAAAGCTCTTCGGAGTTCATTTTAAGTGCGAGTTTTTTTTTTTGAATTCAAATGCAGAGCTTCCTTTCATATCGCTCTTGGCAACAAAGCGATTTATGGCTCTGCATTGAACATTTTTTTAAAATTTATAGTATGGGTCAACAGGGTTGGAGGAAATATCTTCAAGTAAAGTAGACACATTGGTCACATCATTTTCAATATGTGTGACTTTATTACCTGCCTCTTAAGTTGGTAAAATGTCAGAGTATTTATGATCATACTCTTTCAAATTATATTTTAGCAAGTATCGTTTATCACGTTTGTCAACTGATAAGCGCCATTTTTTTGAAACCCCGCTAAATTTGAAAAAACGAGTTTTCTTCTTTCTCAGATTTGAGTTAACTATGCTTGCAATAATTAAGTAATCTCTTTCTTGCAAATGCCCAGATATTTGCAAGCCACCTTTAATGGCTTCTTCTAGGGCAGCACTAAGACCCACTATCGAATTCCTGAAAAATTGTAATGAATACCTTTAAAAATTTTATCATTAAATTTGGACAATTTCGCGATTTTGTTAAACGTTTAATCTACACCTTTTAATTAACCGTCTTCAGGACAATCTAAACTTATATGAGAACGAGAAAGCTAAGCTAACTTCGTCTGTGCCGAAGTTTTTATACCCTTGCAAGTGCTCGCTTAAATATTTTCAAAAAGTACTCTTATTCCAATTTTCCGACCGATAGTTTGTATGGGAGCTATATGATATAGTCAATCGATTTGTCATATAGTCATTTGTAAAATTATGTAAAAGCATGCGAAACAAACAATTACAAAGTTGCAGGATGCTACCATTAAAGACAAAAAAGTTTTTCTAACTAAGACGGTTTTTCAGACCTATCTTTTGTATGGCAGGTATACCATTTAATTGTCCGATTTTAATAAAAATTGGTAGGATTATAAAAAAACATATACAAAATACGATTACAAAGTTTGAAGACGATTCCATTGAAAAGAAAAAAGTTGTTCATACTAAAACTAGTTATCCGACCGATTGTTCCTATGGGAGCTATGAGATATAGTCATCCGATCCGGTCGGTTCCGACATATTAGTAGTGTGCAGCAAAAAGAAGATAAAAATGTGTGGTCTGTTAAATTCGAAACCATTTAGAACTGGTCTTGAGTGTCGGTGCAATCACTTTTTAAGCAATTTGGGAATCATTAAAAGTAGTAGAACAACTTTCTTTGTTCATTTATTACAACTTATCGAACTAACTGATATCAAAAATAAATATTCGATTTATTATAACTACCGTTTATATTCGATTTTAAAAGTATCAACTTCGTGGGGGGTCGGAAATGAATATTTCTATGCGTTGCAAACTTCTGGGCAAAATTATAATACCCTTTGCAAGGGTATAAAATTTCCCGATTTATTTAAAGCCCGTGGACAATTGCCATCAATCAAAGCAAAAGGGACCAACGATTTCGCAAATCGCTAGAATTTTTGACCACGTGGATAGCTAGGATGAACTCGACTATTTTGCGAGAGATAGCGATTGTTATCCAGATGAAGAACATCTTGATACCACAAATGACGAAGATATCGAAGATCGAGCTGAATAACCCAGCTGAATCCAGCTGAATAACCCAACGACTTAAGCAAAAACGACCTAAAAAGACATTTGCCAGATATAAAATTGCATTAAGAAGCAGACCCTGGCAAGTTAAAATGTTTTATCATCTACTGAACTTGACAGTGAGCAATGCTTGGCTTTTCTACAAACGTGTGCACAAAGAAAATGGATTATCTAGTAATGTTCTAGCATCATCTGTCTTTCGTATTCATATCCCAGAAGTGTTAACAAAAGATTACACTATATCAAAGCTGTGAAAACGAAGCTCTGTTCTGGAAAATGAAATGAAGCAAAAGAAGCAGAGAGGTCCAACACACCGTGTGCCAAATCAAATGGTGCTCTAGGATGAGGTTGGATATTGACCACTTTGGACAAATAAAAAGATTCAAGTAACCAAGTTGTACAGGATTCTTCAAAGTGTAAAGTAGCATTATGCTTCAATAAAAGAAATTATTGTATGACAAATTTTCATATAAGTTAAGATATAATTGCAAAACTAATAAGTAAATGTGCTTAAATCATCCCAATGAAACTGTTTATGTTCAATAAATACCCTGACTATAAGAAGTTTAATTTTCGTTCCAAGCAGATCTGATGCATATATGCAACATTTAGTTTTTTTCTTAATTAAAGCGTCAAAAATTAAAAATGGCCAAATCAAAAAGAAGTGTGTTTTTTATTTTTAATTTTCTATGAAATAAAAAAAACTGTATCAAAATCAGAGTCGGTGCCATATAAAGGGTTAAGGCACTTGACTCCCACACAATGATACAACGCTCACTGAATGCCGCGTAAACGAGATTGGCCGACACTAATATGGGTGCCTGGACACCGAAACACATATGGAAACGAGTCTACGTCGGCAAAATGTAGTCCGTTAACAATAGTAAAGCACTGAATAGTAACAGCATAACGGACTAAAAAACGAATGCGTCGGCAGCCGACGGGACCACCTTATATTATTGCATCATGGGCCGGACAAGGCACAACCACAGACTAGGCGCATGGGCAATAAGACCATGATCAGTTGCATATGTGCACACTCCACTTACTTAGAACCAGCAAGCTTTGCGCTTCCTTCAATTGAAGGAGCCTCTTCCTTCTTGGACACACCAAATGTCGCTGCAAATGAAATACTCGTGAAATCACCATGATAATTAATATCACAAGAATAAACTTACATGTCAGTGTGTTCCAGAATAGTTATTTACGCAATAATTGATTTGTTTTGATTTTGCACACACGGAAAAATTTGTTGTTTTTCCTTTCGCCGCTGAAATAAATATAACGGAGAATAGTAAAAAGGGTGGCAGCGCTGGGTCCATTACTAGGGCTGCAGCAGGCGTGACCCAATGTAAGGAAAATTGAATTTTCTCAAAAACGCTACTAACGATTTTGATGAAACTTGCATTAAACGAGAGCGTAAGTTAAAGTCGGCCCTGCCCGACTTCGAAATACCAGTTACTCAAATCTCATGCGGCTCAGATAAGTGTGGAACCTTTTTTTTTGTAGGAGATATTGAACATTTTTTATTGCGGGGTCGGGAGAGGGCGTGGCCAAAATTTGAAACAAATTTGATATGCCTGCAGACAGTACTAGCTTACATCTAAAATTTGGTTGCTCTAGCTCTTCTAGTCTCTGAGATCTAGTTGTTCATACAGACGGATGGACGGACGGACAGACGGACATGGCTATATCGACTCGTCTGTTGATGCTGATGAAGAATATATGTACTTTATGATATCGGAGATGCTTCCTTCTGACTGTTACACACATTTGCACGACTTTAGTATACCCTTTTTACTCTCAAAATTTATTAAATTATTGCCAACAATTGACACTACCGTGCAAAACGTGCCATTGTTTCAGAGCAACAACATCAGTTAGCGTCGAATTTGTATGACCACCCTGGCCAATGCTGGCGTCTCGGCCAATCGTTAGGGAATTATAATTTGCTAAAAAAGAAAACTCAATTTTCTAAAAAACGTTAATAACGATTTTGATGAAACATGCAGCAATAATTTTGTTAAATTTTTTGCCAACAATTTGCACTATCGTGCAAAACGTGCCATTGTCTCTGAGCAAAAATAAAAGTTTGAATTTGTTAGCGGCAATTGTGGCAGCGTGACCTTTGCTGCCGATGGCTCACGGTGCCACTGTCGCTAGCGCCACTATCGCTGGCGCCACCGTCGCTGTCACTGTTGTTGACGCTGGCGCCACTGTCGCTGGCAGCCTTAGCAATGGGAAAAAATGATGTTAAAAATCAATGCAATATGTTCAAAATCAATGCAAATGATGTTAAAAATCAATGCTAATGGTGTTAAAAATCAATGCAAATGATGTTAAAAGTCAATGCAATATGTTAAAAATCTTTTGCAGACTTCAGGTACGCGATCGATCGGCATTCAGGTAATCACTAGACAGATACGATTGGATTTAAATAAAGTGGTCGATGTCGCCTCTAGTTCATTTTGTTTAGCAATTGGCGCATATACACTAATATACCGTGCAATGAGAGCCATTGCCTTGGGACTTAGAAATTGGCGCATGTTTTTAAACGTTATTATACTCTGTACCAAAGGTACATAGAGTATAATAAGTTTGTGCAAAAGTATGTAACATCCAGAAGAAAGCATCTCCGACCCCATAAAGTATATATATTCTTGATCAGCATCAACAGCCGAGTCGATATAGCCATGTCCGTCTGTCCGTCCGTCTGTCTGTCCGTATGAACGCACAGATCTCAGAGATGGTAAGAGATAGAGGTTTGACATGTATGGGAAATATGCTTCTTATGTCTGCAGGCAAATCAAGTTTATTTTCGCCCCCGCAATTTAGAAAAAATGTCATATCTCCTACAGTTTTAAAGATAGGTGGATTGTTCCTTCTAGATATATTTAGTAATAAAGATAACTAATCAGCCAAAGGAACGGTGAAGATTGGATGAACGATTTTCGAGTTATGATCAAAAGACTGTTCGCTGCTGCAGCGCAGAAGCAGCGCTGCTTTCAGCTGCTACTGCAGCATCAAAATTTATGCTGAGCGTATAATTTCGTTGGTACAGAGTATGCTATAGTCCGGCTTGACCGACTGTCTTTCTTGTTTTTTGAATGATTTTTGTATGGGAATTTTTGGAGGTTGATCCACTGTTAGCCGATTTTCTCAAAATCTGTATTATCGATTTAGCTGAAATTTTGTGTGTATATACTTGAATATGTGCACGAAATTTTGGCATTCCGTGCTTATTATGCCATTCCCTGAGAGGGGAGATATAGCCTAAAATGTGGCAAGCCGATATTTTAGTGTCATATTTTCAGTATGTGCAGTGCTTAAACCCACCCAACCCTTAATTAAAACAATAGTTTACGCTTTTCTCAATAATTTGTAATTTAGTTTGTCGCAAAAAGTTAGGTAGTTCCTGAGATATTTAAAAAATATAAAAATCTGCTTTGTTCCACACTCCACCGTTCCAGTTCGGCGCTAAAAAGTCGACGCTATTTTAAGTACACTGTTTTTTTGGCGGTTCAATTGAGTCGATGTCGATGACATGTACAATTATCGGCCCATGCAACCATGTATGGGAAGCTTCTCTGAAAATTAAAAATGGCATACTCTGCGGCTGAAGAATTAAATATTATCAAACTCGCTCGATGTTAAATGGGAATACAATTTTAAATTTAATTTAATGAAATACAAGGCAAAACAGCGCAAAAACGTATACCTCCAGCTATAGTATAATATTCAATGAAAGTAATAAGCCATGGTAGCCCAGGGTACTCTTAACTCAAAATTGACTGTTTTTTTTATTGCAATCTAGTCCAAAGTCGAAAATAAAAAATCAAGTTCTGGCAGCTGGTGCTTTCCTAGCTTTAACTAAAACCTTTTGTTTTTTTATTCTATTTTACGAAAAGTCAACTTTGAACGGCTGCCATTCAAAAACTTTTTCGTGATAAGGTTCCGAATTTTGCCATAAAATAGTCATAAGTATACTAAATCATTTCCGAGTAGTTATATCCAGATTCCCATACTGGCTCAGTGTGAGCTGCTAAAAAATCCCTCTTAAAATATAATAATTTAGAGTTTTAGAGATGCTTATTTCGGCCTGTAAAAAATAAAGAATGGACCGAAAATAATGACCGCTCCAAACGTGAATGCATGCATATAATAATAAAGTTTATAAATTGTAATTACACTAAAAGAATCGATGCGACTTTTAAAATTATTCACCAAATTCAAACCGAAATTTAAGTTTGGATTTTAAAAGCCTATTAAGGACATTTGTTACTAAATCGGAACTTCATGGGTGTTAAGCATTGTTCTATTTTTTTTTTATTTTATTTTTTGTTTGCTTTATTTGCCTTACCATTAGACAATAGATTTTGGCTTAAAGCTAGCGCATTTGAGTTTGATATACAGAGATTAGACACTATGGAGCCCATGTAAAAAGCAAAACAATTTACAATATTTCTTAAGCCAATGTTTTTCTGGCTATTAAAACAGCTTTTATTCGCTAAATTCAGCTTGTATTTCACATTTAAAGCTCTCCCAAATATTTTGCTGAATGGCAAGCAAGCAGTACAAAGCTCTCGGGTAAAGCTTACACCCACCCTGGTGGTGTTGATGCCCGCTGAAAGCTTTCGTCGCCAGCTTTAAGATACCGCATTGCTTTTGGCATTTTCGAGTTAGTCACAAATGTGCAACAAGTTTATCAACACCGACGACCTCCAAACAACCTTTTGACGTTTCGTTTGCCCACTCTCGGCCCTCTTTTACTTATTTCGCTTTGGAATTTCACATCGGCGCCGACTGAAATAAAAGCGTTTGCGCGTTTTCCTCCAGTGCAGCAGCAGAAGCAGAGCCAGCCAGTAGTCAGCAGCTAAGAAAACTAAAGCGTCATCCAGATTCCGTTTCCAGTTCGGTGAGTGCGAGGGCGTACTAATATAAAACGCAAAGAAATTGTTTAACTTGGCCCAATCAGTGGTGAATGGAAAGCAAACTCGTAATCATCGGTGCAGTGTAAATTGTAATTGCTGCTCACCTAATTGTTTCGTAATCAAAAAAAGGTTACAGCATAGAGAACATCCGTGCTTGCGTATTCAACTGCGTGTGTGAGTGTGTGTGCCTTTGAGAGTGACTTTAATTGAAACACTGGAAAATTTTCAATTTGTTTGTGAAATTATTTATGACATGTTCTAGAGCCCAGCGATTCTCTTTTTTTTTGTTATCGCCCCCGTTGTTGACCTATGCACCGCTTGTGTGCTGCATGTGTTGATAAGAAGCTACCTCAGGCTATCAGATAGCAAATGTTCAATGCTCTGGAAAGTAGTTTTTCCACTACCGGCACGACCGGTTCTGCTTCTTCTTCTGCCTAACATTTGGCAGTGTTTCAACTGCAATTTGTGCGCTTTAAAAATAGTTGAAGCAAATGGTAAATTACTTTGTGAATATGTGTGTACGTCAATGCATACAGACATCGGGTGTTCAGTAGATTTTACGCTTTCGTTTTACACTTTCGTTTGATTTTCAATAAACAAACGTCATCGTATTGCATTCACCTCTTGTTAACCAATTTTAGGGATTGCCGAAAATTCCGGGTATGCTTATTTGGATTCTACATAGTTTTTGTGAAATTACAGCTATTTAGAATAACTGGAATTTCCATGATTCCATGAACTTATGTACTTTTTATGTTATGTAAGATAACCTCCTGACGCCATCAAACAGTTGGATAGATCTTGAAGGGTGGGTTTTTTCGTTAAACGAACTGGGTTTCTGAAGGTCAATGTCAGGTAGCTAGGCTACCTTCGATGGTTGGAAAGTAAGTCAAAAACGATTAGTTTCATTAAAACGCATTTTGAGCAAATTTACTTAGTCTGTATTTTCACGAGTCTGATATCTCTTAGGAGTTTCTCATATGAGTAGTCGGACAAATATAAAAGTCAATCCAAAAAGCACAAAAATATAGGGGAAACTGCTTTTCGAGTTCTCATATAAGTTTTTTGACAACCGACTGAAAGTAAAATAAAGTATTTTGCACCTATTTAAATAGAGAACTTAAGTGAAAATACAGCTTTGCCGAATTGAAGAGTAAACCAAAAGACACGTTTAAGGGACAGGGTGTTCACTTTTTAAAAACTTTCTTTATGAAACCTTGCCCCAAATATTCAAATAAAAATACGCTGCCCATTTCGGAACCGGTTGGATCACAGGAGAGATCGGTTGGAAAACTAGTTGTAGTGTAAAAAACATTTCTATGGAATCAAATTAAGCTGAGTATTTATTGTCCCTTAATACTTTTTCAACGAGGCTTCTCAGTTTTATCGAAATCAGACTACTATGGTTTTTAGTTTAGCACAGCCACAATAGAAAAGTTAGGTCAGAAAAGTAGTTTTGGTATGAAGAACTCCTTTGTTTTAAATAGTGTCGTGCTTGTAATTGCTATTTATAAGATTTATACATAACATCTCCTTTCGAAATTGCTTAGTTGTAGATAGAGAGCAGAGAATTCACAATTTCAGGAAACCAATTCTATCTCAGATCAATTGGAATTGAGCGAAAGGCTGATATTCAAAACACAATCCAAGTGACGGGATTTCGCAGGGTCTTCAAAACAGGTGATTGCTTTAGAGTTGACCTCTAACAGGGTCTACATTGCACGGATAAATCAATGTCAAATATGATCAACAGCTCTTAGCAATGTTCTGCGATTACCTTTTTCCTCTTTAAGGGAGTAAAGGTTAATTTGCAGCGTGCACGTGGTCGCTTATGGCCGACCTTAAAATATCCTGTACTTTCGAAGTATACTGCAGAAGCAGGAAAAAACAGAGCTCCTAACTTGACTTCATCCTTCGTCATCCGATCTATCCACCTGTTGTAAATCGAAAAAGACTTCGGATCACAAATAGATAGGACGGTTTTCCAAACGCTTGGGCTACAGGGCAATGCTGAAAATAACTTGACTTGCCTGAATGTGCAAGAATTTTACGTTCCATTCATTCCAAACTAGACTAAACCCTTATTAAATAAAAAGAAAGAAACACATTTTGGTCGAAATTGCAGAGGCTTGCTTTCGGTGGGGGTTTTCCAACAGGATCTAAATGTGAAGCTTACACAAAATTGGACCTGACTTTATTAAGATTTGAAAAAAGGTTGGAATAGTTTCACATTAAAAGCAGGATTCGTCACAAAGAGAGAACACAAAATGTGAAAGTGTGAGCTCCTTTACACTGCGACGTAAAGAGTGAGAAGAGTTATGAAGCCACTAATAAAGCTAACTAAGCCTATAATTCAAACAGTTTTCAATTCCCATTGCCACTTTAGTTTTCTTAAATTTTCTTTCTAAATGAGTGTGAAATAAGTTGACAGGCTCGATCCAAACCTAAGCTTAGTTTCTATAAATATAAACTAACAATCTGTTCCTTTGACCTATGAGAGGGCTGGACCTCTAAGACTATACTTTGAACATGGAATATTATACACGACATAGGGGGCTCGTTTCGAGTGAAGGTTAAATCGGCTGACAACAGCCGAATGTGAAAATTATAATCAAAACTTGTTTCCCATAAAAAAAAACTCATCAATGTTTTTTCCTTCCTTTTTTTGTGGTTTTATCAGCTTGTATTTTTTTGGGCGTATGTATATTACACACACATGTGTCTATTTTATTTCTATATTTGTATTTCTTGATAGCAACGTGAATATATTTTCATTGTTGTTGCTGTAGCTGTTGTTGTTGTCATGCGTTGGCAGCTTGTTTTTTAAATTCAACGTCGCGTATTTCGGGGCAACGTTTTAGTCTTCGATTGGTTGCCGGCCCGTGTAGGTGTGTGTTTCAACAGGAAGATTCAGTGATAGTTAAAAGAGAAATGTGAAATACCTGCTATTAAAAAAGTGAAACATTACGAACTCAACGAATTTTGATTAGACGCTGCCGTAAACAATAGCCTTATCAACTGAGGAGTATCTGGCTTTCATAGTTCTGGTGTATTTTTCAATGTCAAACAAGTCAAATGAACCCCTTCTTTAGTTTTCTTTTTATACATCTTTCTGTTCCTATCTCTTTCCCTCTATCTCTCTCTCTCTCTCTACACACGCACTCCTCGGCTTTTCGAAAATTTCTATCCGCGTTTCGTAAGCAACACGTCACAATATTGCTTAGCAACATGTTGCCTGACCTTGTTCAATGTCAGGCGAATGCAGAGCTTTGGCACATGCGCCACCAAACTGCCTACGAAATGAGCATCGTTCATGAAAGTGAAAGTCCCTACGTCACTTCATGAATGACGAGAGGGGGTTATGCATCCCCACTACTTAGCATTTCCCTGACTGCGACTTGGGTTACATCAGCCGCGCCCCGTCATTGCTATCGTCGTGGCTCTCTGCTCAGTTGTTAAAAAATCGTGTTTGAGGTTGGTTGTTAAGCGGGATTCCACATCGGGCTAGTGCGGTGATACATAATACATTCTTAAATATAAATAACATAAATTAAACAAAGGCTATGAGTTCGAATTCTAAAATTTTGCTGCCAAATTGAGCTTATCAAAGTGGGCAGCTTACATTTTGTGTGTGTTTTTTGTGGCATTTTTGAGAGTGATAAAAGCTGAGCCGCATTTGTATCTACGACAAATGTTGCTGAAGTGCAAACGGCAAGCTCTCTCAGCGTAAGCTGTCTCGTGCTCTTTCCCTCTCTATCAGCTGTGGAACACACATATCAGATTGTTATACTCTGTATCAGAGGTACACAGAGTATATTAGGTTTGCGTTAAAGTTGGTAGCAGTCAGAAGGAATCATTCCCGACCCTATTAAGTATTTATATATATTCTTGATCAGCATAAACAGCCGAGTTGATATACCCTTGTCCGTCCGTCCGCTTAAGCTAACAAATTTCGGAGATTCCGAAAGAGAGTTCTTCCGCATTTTGTAGTTAATTAGTGTCTGTATAGTATCAGGGTTTTATTTAACAGTGAATATATTTTTGGTAATATTTTCCAAAAAATTAACCCATAATTTTGCATACCAAAATATTATATTATATTATATTATATATAAAATATATATTAATGACGATTTTCTCATTTTCTACTTACACAAAACTATCTGTCTCATAATCTGGGTTAATTGAAAGTTTATTTGGAAGAAGAGATTTCTTGAACTTTAAACCTACAAACTGAGTACCTCAAAGATTTGCCACATTTTTAGTTTCTTTATGTTGTCTTGAATCCATTTAAATTGGGAATAAGTATGTTTTTACTTATTACAAGCTTCTGATCTTGTTCTGATTTCTACTTTTGTTGCTGCATAGTGTAATTGAATCAATGAATCAATTTACTTATCTCTGAAAAATAAATTGAAAATGTTTTCTATTATATATTTCCTCTGCCTGAGCTTTCATATTGAATAACTCACACACCGAGATAAGACGAAATTTTAGTTGTTTAAGATACATAAAAAATTTGTGATTTTGTAAATTTTTCATTTTACTGGTTTGGCACCGCTAACTCCCACACGGCTATCAAAATTCTTCGTTTATGGAACTGTGTGAAAAATTGCAAGCAATCAGAATCCCATCACCGGGATCCGTTTTCGCGTTTACTAATCAGCCACCTACACTTTTTGTCTTCCATCTCTTTCACTCACCAACCACACCTCCCCGCCTCAAAATGGATTCGTGTCCTGCAGAACTATACTCGAATCTCAAATATGACTACCTACTTCAACTATCCCAGCAAGGAGCTGCAGGATGAGCTCAGGGGTATTGCCCAGGCCATCGTCGCCCCCGGCAAGGGTATTTTAGCCGCTGATGAGTCCGTTGCCACCATGGGCAAGCGCCTGCAGGACATTGGCGTTGAGAACACCGATGACAACCGCCGCGCCTACCGTCAGTTGTTGTTCAGCACCGATCCCAAGCTCGCCGACAACATCTCCGGTGTGATTCTCTTCCACGAGACTCTGTACCAGAAGGCCGACGATGGCACCCCCTTCGTGGACATCCTAAAGAAGAAGGGCATCATTCCCGGCATCAAGGTCGACAAGGGTGTCGTGCCACTGTTCGGCTCCGAAGATGAGGTCACTACCCAGGGTCTGGATGACTTGGCCGCTCGCTGTGCTCAGTACAAGAAGGACGGTTGCGACTTCGCCAAGTGGCGTTGCGTGCTGAAGATCGGCAAGAACACCCCATCGTACCAGTCCATTCTGGAGAACGCCAATGTGCTGGCTCGCTACGCTTCCATCTGCCAGTCGCAGCGCATTGTGCCCATTGTGGAGCCCGAAGTGCTGCCCGATGGCGAGCACGACTTGGATCGTGCCCAGAAGGTCACCGAGACGGTGTTGGCTGCCGTGTACAAGGCTCTCAACGACCATCACGTCTATCTGGAGGGTACTCTGCTGAAGCCCAACATGGTCACTGCTGGTCAGTCGGCTGCCAAGAAGAACACCCCCGAGGAGATTGGCCTCGCCACTGTTTTGGCTCTGCGTCGCACTGTGCCCGCTGCCGTGACTGGTAAGTCAGCTGCTTGAACTCAGCTTTTTGCAGTAACCATAATTTTTCGTCTCTTAGGTGTTACTTTCCTGTCAGGCGGTCAGTCTGAGGAGGAGGCTTCCGTCAATCTGAACGCCATCAACAAGGTTCCTCTGGGCAGGCCCTGGGCCTTGACCTTCTCGTACGGTCGTGCCCTGCAGGCGTCCGTTCTGCGTGCCTGGGGTGGCAAGAAGGAGAACATTGGTGCTGCTCAGGCCGAACTCATGAAGCGTGCTAAGGTAAGTTGGCCACTGAGCTGATATCTGATCAAATTGGTATAAGGTTAAGCTTAGTGTATAAAAGGGCCAGCTGTAAGCGTTCTGGAGTGAAGAAACTACAATTAACCCATCTGCTACTATTAATCCACTTTTTAATAACCTGCAATAACACCACAGCTCTCGAGAATCCTTCATATTCATTAGCTTCATCCATCCTAACTCACTATCAAATGCCCATCTCTCCATCTAGGCTAACAGTGCAGCCACCTGTGGGGGATACGATGCTGGTTCAGTTGAAGGAGCCGCTGGCGAAGAAACCTTGCATGTTGACGATCACACATATTGAAGTGAAAAGTGCCCGCGAGTAGTGAAAGTATAGGGTGGTTGTGGAATTTACGTGCTGAATTAAAAACAAAATTAAATGGTCTCAAAGTATCCTATTTGATAATGAATTTCATGACTCACTCGAACGGAAACAATTCAAACGCCCGTTACTCTTAGATTAAAATGGGTATACTACTAAAATGTATGTAACTGGAAGTTGATAGCATCTTCGATTTCATAAAGTATTTGCAAATTCTTTGCTAGTATCAACAGTCAAGTCGATATGGTAATCTGTCCGTCTGTAAGTCCCGTCCGTAATTGCGTATGTGTGAAAAAGATTAATTACTTTCACAGCTTTAAGAAATTAAGTTACAGAGATCGGATAATGGCAGAGCTACAAAGGCTATCAAAAAGTTTCATGCTTTACGACGTAGCATACGCTGTATCCTAACATAATTTTAATACGTTTACATTACATCAAAAGAGAAGACCTTTAAATTTTTTGTTCCTGAGTAGCGGGTATATTGAAATCAAACAGAGCTGCCAAGGTTTCCCGCATGTCAAATGCACTACCTTAAAAAGGCAGCATTTGCGTCGCATTGGATTCACGTTAGACCCACTAACATTATTGGAGATTGTACGAAGCATACGTAGTCGCGCTTCAGATCTACTGTAAGCTAACAGCTTTGACCCCAAATATTGCATAATCCGAAATATAGCTTCGCTCCTAGCCGCTGTTGTAAATATCTTTACATGTTAACAATGAATGGAATATATTTGAACAAAAATGCACATATTCGCTTCAAAATTACGCCTCCCAATCAATTATTAAAAGTCTATGCCTAAATGCTCCCCCTAGTAGCAGTATCCGATTCTTGGAAGTAATTGTATGCGTAAACGGTTAAAAAGTTCCCAATTAAGAAACCCCCCTCGCCTTCCTTGTACCCATAAACCTTTTGTGTGAACTCAGCCAATAATAAGAATAGATCTTTAACGAAACTATTTAATCTTTTGTTGACAATGCTGTCCCAATCCTGTTGGAGTCCATTGGGATGGAATTGATGGACAATAAATGATCTTTTTGAATCCGGATGGAACAACGGACAACGTTTATAAACCAATTCATCACTAGATTCGGTACCTAGAAGATATTTTGAGACTCAAAAGATAGCTTCAAGAAACACATAGAGCTTGCCATTGATAGAACCAACTCTCTTAATAGAACTCTTTATGCATTTATAAACAAAAACTCCTGGTTATCCATAAAAAAAGTTATACTTGTTTAGATAGATATTCCAGGCAATAATTTCCACAAAGCCCCAGTGTGGCCATATCAAGTGGCAACAGACAGCCCAAAACAAGCAGTTCAAGTGATATTCAAGCTCTTTTGCCATCATCCGATTGCACCACAACAAATTTTATGAATTTACTCACTCAACAACGAATTGAAAAATT
Organism: Lordiphosa andalusiaca; assembly: GCA_035044965.1. Classification (NCBI taxonomy): domain Eukaryota; kingdom Metazoa; phylum Arthropoda; class Insecta; order Diptera; family Drosophilidae; genus Lordiphosa; species Lordiphosa andalusiaca. The sequence continues at coordinate 15,391 of JAWNNM010002664.1, forward strand.
CTAATTAGATTCTTTTGTTAGGTGAATGCAGATTGAATCGTTTAGTGTAGTTTGGTACCCAAGCTTAGGGTTTCTCCAGAGCATTTCCTTGAACCGACTGCAATGCTTTGGCGGAAAACGAGCATCGAAAGATTAGTTGTGGTAGATAAGCCTTTAAAAATATGTATTTTAGGAAAATGGATAGCACTCAGACCAAAAGGATCGGAATTCATCATTCATCTATCTCACACTAAATAAAACATTTTCGCCAAAATTTTCATTGACATAGCGCTTGGTTCATTACACTGTTTTCATCTAACCCCACTCCTTTATTCCTAATTATGATTGTGCACGCCATCTGTTTGTATTAATCCCAACCAAAATCCTGCTTCCTTTTTTATTTATTCCCTACACCAACCTCAATACAGGCCAATAGCCAGGCTTGCCAAGGCAAATATGTGGCCGGATCGATTCCATCGTTTGCGGCCAATGCCAGCCTCTTTGTTGCCCAGCACAAATACTAAAATCAAGCACTAAATGACCTAACAAGAAGCTGCTGCCGAAGTGGGAACGTTTTCCCGAATCATTCCTTGTACCCGCTCCGGAGACCTGATCTGGGCTTATGTTTTTGATTAGTTTACTCTTACATCTACTTACCTACATACACTAGAGCTTAAATGTATTTTATGACTTTAAAAAACGCAAAACTTTTTTACTAGACAAAATAAATTTGTTTTATATTAAAAACATTTCTTTGTACAACTTAAGAAGGTTAATGTTATTTATATCTTAAGGTTCTTTTTATAATTAATTTGCAAAGACTTGAGCAGTTTTCCTTCCCTGAATGGAGCATAATTTCTTTTAATGTTAAGACTAATTATTTTTAGTAAACAATTTTCCACCCACACTCACACAGTGGACCTTCAAATTAACTACCAGGACATCGTTTTGTATGCCCTTTTAGCGCGCGTACAGTTTCAGTGCAATTACTCGTAATCGAATGAACTTTTTCCTCAAAGAACTTGCAAAATTTAATTTCAACGCAAACTTTTTTGGCTGTGTGTGTGTGCGTAAAAAGTTTAGTAGAAATTGCCGCAGGTAATGTCAGGAAAACGTGGGCAGCTTTGAGGAAGTTTACGGTTGGGCGAGTTATGCGAAAAAACAGGCAAAACTTTTCAAAATGCTTAACGAGTTGAAATTGTTGTGTATGACAGGGCACAGTTAGAGTATATTTAGAATTTAAGCCTTTTATTCGGTTTGAAACTAATGCGATTTACTTGCGTCTTCTCCAGGCCAACGGCGACTCCTCGTTGGGCAAGTATGTGGCTGGCAGCGCTGGCGGCGGCTCCGGCTCCCTGTTCGTGGCCAACCACGCCTACTAAGAAGACAGCAGCAGCAGCCAATTTGTTGATTTCTAATTTATAAAGCAAACCGCTAGAAAGCAAACCTAAAAAATAACAAAAAAAAAAGTGAAACTATGTTTATTGAGACGCAAATTTACTTTAGTTTTAAGCACAAATGTTGGAGTTATGCAATTTCTATATTATGATTATCCTTATGTCAAGTTGCAATGTTTCGAGATCTGTCGTAAATCGCTGAAACAAAGTCGAAGGAAAAGCAACATCTATTCTCTTAAACATTGTAAACGCATATGTTTTCTTACACATTTTTTTAAACGTTTGTATAAAAAAGATATGAAAAACGTTGTTTTATAATTATTATTATTATTACAATTTATATTTATGATTCTATAAGTATAAGTAAACAATGACGCAAATAAACAAACACAATACAATAAAAAAAAAAAACATAAACCTGATATACATATACATACATTGATGAACGAACAAGAAAGTTGTTATTGAAGAAGAAACCAAAACGAAAGTTAGCGTGGTGCCCGGAAAATTGTAGAGCTCACAAAACTGTAGTAGACATTAGTGCAAGAACTGTGCATGGGGCACACTACCGGCTTATATTATAGATTGTTTTTCTCATTTCGTTACGAGAGAAATCTAACCCGCATAAAACTTCTCTATATATACTACTATTAACTTATGTGTTACTCAAAACATTTATATTTCTGCATATCGTTGTTAATCCAAAGCAAAACAATTGTACATTTATAAGTGAATTTTACGACTTTACTCAAAGCTGAAAGATCACAAAGCGAAAACGAAATGTTTCCAGAGACATTATAAACTCATTTATTTTACATCCTACAAAACGATAAAGCGAAAAATCTATAGTGACAACCAAGCAAGAACGACAACAGCATGTTTCCCCCAGAAAATACAAAAAATAAACAACAACATGAAAACAACAACAAATATAAAAGGGTGTTGAACGAACATCATTCAATAAAAAGAACCTAAAGAGCAAACAATTTAACAATTTGTTTCATTTAAAGTTGTTAATCAGCAAAACTGTTGCATACGTTCAGGCGTACGTTACAGTTAAAGGAGCATTGTAAGTTATAAGATTTGTGTTCATATTGCATAGTCTTGGATGGTATAGCAGTCTGGCTAGTCATTGGGCGCACTCAGCTGATACATTCGACCTAAGATTACTGACTTGCGATTGCTGATGATTGTCTGCTGAGTGACTTTGATTGCTAAGTTTAGTTTATTATCTGGGTTTAGTACATTTGGCCAATAATAAAGTTACACTACAAAAAAGGTTGGCAAAATTTTTGAGAGCTTTTAACACTGTTAGCTTGTCAATTAGTTTTCAGTTTAGGGATCAACAGTTGGCCGTACGATCGACAAACGGTCACACTAATCATACATTTTGAATGATTCCATCTCAGCAATCATGATTATCAAATTTATGAATTGCAATCGGCAAATCACTGTACTCAGCAAGATAAATTGGCAATCACAGCTTCGTAATCGTAAATCGATTTTATCTGCTGAAGGCGCCCAATTATGTTGTGATAGATATCTTACTGTATATTATTGAATTGGATAAAATGGGTTTCTCTTTAATTATGAAGCGCTCGATCTAAGATTGCTCATTAATTTTATGACTTAAGTGTTCCCGAAAAGAAGTGCTTCCATTCCTCAATATAAGTAGCATGTATTGACAGCCTGTTTATTGGTTGAGATTGCAAATTGTTTGCTCAATTACCTTACTTTTTAAAAAATATGATATATATGAAAGCTTAAAAATTTGTATCAAGTTTCAGCGACATCAATTACTTGAACACACCACTTCTCCTCAAGCCCGGCTGGGAAATCATCTTCATAGGTAGTCCAGGCAATAGACGGCAACAATTTGCTGAATACCTGACATCCATAAAGATTGGATTATTTAACCAAATCTCTTAAACAGAGCGGCAAACAAAAAAAAAATATTCGGATCTCCGGCGCACTGGTTCGAACCTAATTAAACGTTCGGGGTTTTTGGGAGAAGGTTTTGGTTCGAACCTTGGTTCAGTCCATACTTTATACAACATTACTTATTTTTGTCTTCTGCGTTTTAAAAACAACATTCGACCTAAAAACTCCCCAAATTGTATGGGAACTGAGTGGAACTGATATTAAATATAAGGTTGTCTTGCGGTATTTTTATTGAATTTTCAATTGTTCATAAAATTGGTTATAATAATGCGATTTAAGTCAAATATGCGCCGTTTTGTTCGATGACGAGTTCCCAACAAGATGCCAACTTCATAATGCCCCTCTTATAGAAGCTCGCTTCCCTATTGTCAAAAAACTCGGAGAGCCAATTTTCACAGGACTCTCTTATATATATGATTTACAGTTAAGTGATTCTATTAAAGTCGGTGAAGCCCGACTATAACATACTCTGAACCAAGGAAATTATACCCTCAGCATAAATTTTGATGCTGCAGTAGCAGCTAAAAGCAGCGCTGCTACTGCGCTGCAGCAGCGAAGTCTTTTGATCATAGCTCGACAACCGGTTATCTGATCTTCCCCAACCAACTATCTTTCAAACTGCGGGAGATATGAAGGTTTTACCAAATTGCAGGGCGGGAGGGGCATGATCAAAATTTAAAATAAACTTGATCTGCCTGCAGACATGAGAAGCATATCATCCATATATGTCAAACCTCCATCTTTTACAGTCTTTGAGATCTGTGCGTTCATACGGACAGACAGACGCGCAGACGGACATGACTCGGTTGTTGATGCTGATCAAGAATATATATACTTTATAGGGTCGGAAATGGTCGGTCAAAAATGATTCTAACAGATTGGATTTACCTTCCGACCCAACCTTCTGTAGAATGCTAAAGGTCAGATGGATGTAAATCCTTTAATTGTAAGTAGTATTAATCGGACAATGGCCTGGCCAAATTACATAAATTTGAATGACATAAAAATGAGTCGTAAAATCATTGCTTTTTTATTATCGCCAACTTATGCAATAAATTTTTCTCGAAAATACTTTAAGTCAAATGCCCCGGCTATACCAACAAACAAAAAATGGCAATTCGATTGTTCAGTTGCCGTGTCTGGCGTGTCTGCCTCTTGTGCATTTCTGTTGGTTCTTATTAAAAGAACTTTACCCTCGCTGCAGCAGCAAACAATATAAAGTAGAATTCAGATCATTGCGCAGATTACGCCGCTTGTTCCCTGTTTACATTTGCATTTACAATGACGGAAATTGTAAATGCGCCGAAAATACAGCCAAGAACTTTTATTTGGCTGCCGCCTGGACTTGAACTTGCTCGGCAAAAGTCAGCGAAAGCAGCCACAAACCCCTTTAAGGTAGCAAATTATCTCAGTTGAAATAATTGTTATATGATGTTAGCGCACCAATCAATGAAGTTAAATGAAATCATTTCATTTAGGTGAAAATTGAAATTGATTGACAAAACGAGGAAGCGTGCGTTGTTAGCGTAGTAACTCAAGATAAAAATTTCACATAACGTTATCAATAAATGATCACTGACTGATGAAAATATCAGCGTACGATTCATAGCAATTGACAGAGAACCAAAACTTTAACTTTTAATTTAGTGGATCGTTTTACGGGTGATCTGACCTCTCCTCACTGAGCTGGCTTATAACCCAGAATTCTTTTAACTGTGATCCGAACCCTAAACCGAAACAGAACTTGGGTTTCGAGCAAAACACGGGAGCGTTGAGCATGTCAACCTCTTAACTTCAGATATTCAGACATCGTTTGAGCACCACAATTACTGCTCTGCATATTACCTAGATTTTATATTCAAGATAAGGACAATGCTTTCGTCAAATACAGAGTCTTTATTTATACTCTACACCGTAGGTACACAAAGTGTATTAAGTATGTGTCCCACGTTGCTCCGAAATTCGTACCTGACGTACACAGAATATATTAAGTATGTGTACCACGTTGCTCCGAAATTCGTATATCCGATAATATAGAATCCAAATTTTCTTTCATTTCGACTAACGTTCCAAAGGAATATGGATGGAGCAGCAGCAATAATAATATGGCCTTCCAATACAATGTCCTGCAATCGAACTCGACAGTGTGATATCCGCGCAAATCTTGATCCAAAAACATTCCACTTTGTTTTCCACGAATGGAACAATTGTTCTTGAAGTGTGATCGTCGTACAACAATAGAGAAACCCATGACACATTTACCGACCGCAGCTTGTAAATATTCGATCCAGGTAAGTACGAACAAACTCAACTCGATAGTTTAAAAACTAATAGACTATTTATATATATATATACATTTTACATTCGAACCAACTCAGAGCAAGGGCTTTAAAACTTTGCGGGCTTCGTTGTTCACTGATTTGTCCGGTCAACCTCTGGTTCCCCAACTGCAATCACAATCCCGCGCAAACACAATCCACAGAAGGTATTATTTGGATACTTCTTCGTGTTTACCCATGTGCTGGCTCTTGCATCCTGGCTGTGTCAACATTTCCGCTGCTATCTGGTGCTTGCCCTGTGTCATCGGCATTGTGTATCGCCTGGTGTCTGCTGGTACAAAGATTGTCCACAAAAGTGGAATTAATTGTATTTGCATAGTATGTAAACACCATCACGTTGCCGGCAGGATCTCGGGCTGCCATTTGCAACAGTTCTAAGCGAGCTGCGGTGCACCCTTCCATACGCCATTTGCTGTTCGGGACAAAGCACGTCATTGTAACCTTCGGCTTCCTGCGGTGTGATTGTACTCCTTGGCCTGGCACGTTGCTGATTACGCTCAGGAGACGACATAAATATCAACTGCACGTCATGTGGCGTCGTCAAAGAAGAGGAAGTGGAAGTCGAGGCACGAAAATGTTGCGCCATCAACGTGTTGAGGCGGAAATTGACACGCCGTGAGAGGGCCGAGGAGGCGCAGAGAATGAGGCGGGCTGAACTGCAGTTGATTGAGTTTTGCATAATTGACGCCACGTCGATGATTCTCGATGAGAATGTTTCCAGCAGATTTCAGCTATCAATTAAGTGCCGTGCAAGCCAAATCGATAGAAATTCACTTCAAGCATTAAACCACCCCACCACAAGCACCCACACACGCAGGAACTCCCTATGATTACGTTTGCCTTGCGTTACGTGACATGGCTTTATCATTAGGAGAATTGCATTGTAGCCAGTGCATTGCCAACTGTAATTGCAAATTGCTTTCAGTCTCTGTCTGTGTGCGTGTTATGTGCGTGGGTGTGTGTGTGTGTTTGTGTGTGGACAGTTTCTAATTAGCAACAAACGCCACTCGGGGGCCCAATAACAAACCCAAATGCGTGACACCGCCAACGCAGCAAAAATAGCCAAGGCGAACGAGAACGTTGTTCCCCGACAGGTTGCAGAGCGGAATGGACAGCTGGACAGACAACGTGGCTCTCCCCAAATGCATTGTGTTGACCTGAGTCGTTCATTAAGTACAGTGGTTCACTCACTAACTGTCCAGCAACACTAATGCTGTAGTATGTGAGGAGCTGGCGCGGATCTAGGATTCGACTTGGGGGGGATAGAGCTGAAAGCAGCGCCATCCAGCAAAACCATCTTAGTTTAAGTATCTGCCAAGAATCAGCTCCAGCCGCATGACATAAATAATTGGTAATTTCGTGAAATGAAATTTTTGTCGTTCTGGAAACCACCAGCCTTAAGCTTACAAAATGTATCAAAAAATTAAACATCTCCCCAAAACCGTAAGATTTGGATACCTCTGACTTTCAGTTTGAAAAGTAGGGGTCAACCAGACGGATCTTCGTTGATCAAATTATATTAGTACTGAATTTATTAGTTGGGTCCCACAGTGCATAGTCCAGTGCAAAGTCCTGGCCTGTCCATCTGCGCGCGTGAGGGCATTTTGGGCCATGTGCGTTGCTGGCAGTTAGTCCCCCTAGTCGTCGCCATGGCGGCCAATGTGAAGGCCGATCGATCCGTTTTTTCCCCATGCATTGCCGCCTCCTTCTGTGCATTCTACTGGCAATTTATGTGCAATGAGTTTTGATGTTGATTTGTGCGCCGCTGCATGATTTTTTAATGGAATGTAATTTTATTTCGGGGCGTGGAGTATGGCAGTAGGGCAAACTACAGACCGTTGTGTGCTCGATTTCATTGGCTGTCTGCCAAAACAAAACCGAGATGCCAAAAATTATTGGCATGCTTGTGCATCATTTCCGCCGCCCGCCGTGGCTGCTTCTGTCTGCGTATGCGTAATTAGCAGTGCATTCCAAACCGCGTTCAATACGCAGCACGTTTTGTTGCACATGTAGCAAATAGAAAGTATTCAGAGGTAATAAGTTTAAATCGTAAAGCTCAAATTTCCCGTACACGGCGTGAATAAGTTACACAAGCCGCCCGCTGTTAATTAATTGAAGCAATTTGAAGTTCATGGAACGCTCAACATCGCTGATGACAAAATATAATCTCAAAGATGGCATTGCGCATTGGGTGATTAGCAGCCGGGCAACAAAATGACAATGTTTGACAAATCCATTTATCTTGTTTGTGCGCGCATTTGCTGCCCATAACCGACAGAGCAGATAAATCGGAACAAACAAGTGTAGTTCTCGTGGGAGGGCTCACACCGAAATGGAGCCGCAAAGGCATCCCAGTAAACCGAAACGGGGAAGTGCTGAGCCGGTGAATGAACAGCAGCGACAACGATTCGTTTACTTTCGCTCGGCTTTTCCCCAGAACTTTCCCAATGCCTTGACATTTCTCTCGGTGTGCAATTAAAATGCCTTTGAAATGCAATCTGAGAGCGAAGCTGAGTATCGCGTGAGTTTTTGCAGCTGGTATTGCATAATGCTCGAGTTGGGAAGTTGTTGCTGCTGCCCCTGCTGCCGTGTTACTTTCAGAATTACTGTGCACAAATATTTTCTAATGAGCAATGCAATGAATACCCATTTATTTGAGTTTAGGGAGTGTCTGGGGGCGTTGTGGAACGTTTTGCGGTCATGAAAAGTGTAATGAGATTTCTTTTACTTAGTGCCAATCTTCAAATGAAACATGCAAAGCCTTTTAGTGGCATTTTAAATGGTGTGGGAAAGGTGTCAGACATTAGAAATAAATACAAAGCGGTTAAAGCACTATTCTCTTACAGTTACTATTGACCGTGTAATTAAGCAAAAATCGAGAAGGATAAGCTCAATTTTAATACCCTTGATGTACTGGTTTCGACCAAATATTGCTAAATCTGTTTAATAGCATTTAAAATACGAATCATGGCAGTGTTGAAGAACAACAAATTGGAAAAAACAATATATTTTTTTTATAACCAGACCCATATCCGACCTGATTGGTCCTATGGCAGACTTAGGATGTAGTCATCCGACTTTGACCAAATCCTTCAAATACGTTTCAAGCCATATTAATTCAATGAACCAAAATCTCGCTAAGAAAAATTTTCCGACCGATCGTTCCTATGGTCGGAATATGCCTTAGTCAAATTTAACAATCTTTGCAGAATTAGTTGAAAGCATCACTTACTTTAGCACTGTCAAATATGAAGTTAGATGAGTTAATGATGCAGAAATAATTCCTAGGTCGTGTTTTATATTATGATAAATTTCATATTGTTATCTTTTATATTCTCCGAGTAAGATAAGAATTTTGTAGGCTTATCATTTATCAGCTATGATGCAGACGATATCCTGTAAACATCCTGAAATTTTTATACCCGTTACTCGTAGAGTAAAAAGGGTATACTAAAGTCGAGCAAATGTATGTAACAGGCAGAAGGAAGCATCTCCGATATCATAAAGTATATATATTCTTCATCAGCATCAACAGCCGAGTCGATATAGCCATGTCTGTCTGTATGAGCACCTAAATCTCAGAGATTAGATGAGCTAGAGCAACCAAATTTTAGATGTAAGCTAGTATTGTCTGCAGGCGAATCAAGATTGTTTCAAATTTTGGACACGCCCCCTACAATTTGTAAGCTATCGACCGTTACCCGAAAGTGGTGCTTATATATTAGAATTATTGGGTGATGGCAAATGCTATCTTAACCGTTCACATACGCAAAATAACTAATGTCTTTTATTTAATGGGCAATGTGCTAAGCCGCTAATACTATATGTTGTCAGGTCTTATCTGTCCTACTTACGCCTAGGAATGACGTCAACAATATTCTATAGTTTTCTATGTTTCACCACTTGGAAAACAGAAAACATTCGATGACAGCAAATCTAATGACCTACATGATGTATATGTATTTTATAACTCGTCAACAGCTAAGCAAATGAGATTGGGATTAACGACTTAGAACAAAAAAAGGTGACTGTGTCCTTTGTAAAAAAATTGTTTCTGTCATCCACCAGAAGTTGAAAATATATATTTTGCAGCATAATTATGTGAGCACAAGCCCGATATGAAGCAGACGAGCTTAAATCCACAGCGAATTGTCGAGTACTTTTGCAATTAAAGTTTTGCCAATGAAGGGTGCAGACAAAGCATTTGCGCCATTTAGATTTCCCATTACAGATATACACCGAGCGACCGAAGGGCTGAGCAAAGTGCGTAAAAGTGTTGAATTTCCCTTGCACATTTGCGACTTTCTCTCTTTGGCTACGGATTATGCCGCTACCCAGCACTTGAAATGTGTCTCCCGCTCAGTTGATTTTTGAAATTAATTGAAATTGTTTGTTGTCCGGATAAGGCTGAAGCCGGATAAGGCAGCTCAATCCCCGGCTGACGTCAATTAAACGCGTAGTTTGCAGAGGACTGACGAAAAATTAAAAGGAAGCTTAGGCTTCTTTTGATGATTTTCGTGAGGGGAAATGGCGGGTGATGCCATTGAATAAGTTTAAGATGTAGACGATTTATACAGATGGTAAGTTGGCTTTCGAATCGGTTGAGAGAGCAAAAACAAAAGCTGGCCTGTGGAATGTCTTGGATTGGGTAAATTGTAAAATTTGGAATATTTGGACGAGGAGAATTGATTTAAATGTGAAGCTGTGATTAGGAAAAAAAGAGAAAAACTTACATCGGCTGAGCCGAAGGTTCCATAAAATTGCATTATATTATATATTTTTATGCCCTTTCAGAGAGTATATCAAAATTCTTCCGATGTTTGTTGTAGTGCAGCGGGTAGTTACCCGTTACTCAGGAAAATTAATGTTTAATAACCTTCTTTATGTTAATAAACAGAGCATTAACACTAAGCATATGAATATTTCAGCATTCCGCTCATATAAGTATGCAACTATTTGTATAACCTGTGTGGCTCCGCCATTAGTTATCTGTTCCATATGAAAATTTGTGATATTGTAAATGAATATACATATATCTGCAAAATCTGAGCCCGATTTCTTAAAATTGTAGCCATACATTTTGATGCTACAGTAGCAGCAGGCCAAAGCCCTTTGCCGCTCCCTTTGTTGGCAATCGACACTTCAACAAAACGCCTCAAGAAAAGAACCCAAATATACCAGATTGTTTTATTTTGCTGCATAGTTTTTTTGTTAGCTCAAGAACGATTAGATTTTCGTTTCGCTGAGAATTTTCTCGCAGCGTGAATTGTTTCATAATTCTCAGAGCGGCCTCTGAGACTGTAGTGTGACCAGAAAACAACAAAGTGTCACTAAATCTGAAACGGTCAGCTTGCACTGGTCAGCTGTTGTTTGTTTATAAACAAAATGCGCGCTTAAGATAAGCTAATCTTTTTGTGAAAATGTAAACTGGAAGACTCTTTGATGAATGCAGAGGCTTTGGGGAACGACATGGTTGTTTTTATGGGGTCATTTTTCATGGTGCTGGAGGAGGAGGAGCATTTATGGGTTGTGCAAATTGCATCGAAATGCTTTTTGTTAGTTATAAAATGAGTCGTTGTCCTCCGTAGAGTTCTTCAACTGACTTTTGTATTGTTTTTTTGCTTCCATTTTTTTTTTCTCGTAGGTACCTCTGACAATTATCATACATGTTTGATAATTTCATTGACCCCCTGCGAGAATTTATCAGCTGTTTGGCCAAAAAACGAGTTGGCAGGTCATGCTCATTAGGGTGTCGCAAAATTTTTATACTCTGTACCGTAGGTACATAGAGTATTATAAGTTTGTGCAAAAGTATGTAATATCCAGAAGGAAGCATCTCCGACCCCATAAAGTATATATATTCTTGATCAGCATCAACAGCCGAGTCATGTCCGTCATGTCCGTCTGTCCGTCTGTCTGTCCGTATGAACGCATAGATCTCAGAGATGGTAAGAGATAGAGGTTTGACATGTATGGGACATATGCTTCTAATGTCTGCAGGCAGATCAAGTTTATTTTCAATTTTGGCCACGCCCCCTCCCGCCCCCGCAATTTAGAAAAAACGTCATATCTCCCACAGTTTTGAAGATAGATGGCTTTTTCCTTCTGGACATATTTAGTTATTAGGATAACTTATCGATCCGTCAAAGATGAAGAAGAAGAGAAGATCGGATGAACGGTTTTCGAGTTATGATCAAAAGAATTTTCCTGGTACAGAGTATGTTATAGTCGGGCTTGACCGACTTTCTTTCTTGTTTTTTTTTTGTATTTTCACGGGTGCACAGGCATTTTCTGCAAGGTTATAGAGTAAAGTATTTTAGCTTTAAAAGCGCATAACTCTGGAACGGTAAGACCAAATTCAATTTTTTTTTCTTTATTTTTTCAAAATTTATCCACCTTTTAAACTGCATTATTGGTTTTTTTAGTTCTCATTGAAATTTTAAAAGTAATAATGCCTTTTTTACAATATTTATGAAAAAATTACGAAAAAATGTAATAAATGGCACCTAAATGAGCAATGGCAAAGAAAAAGCTTATGGTTTATGCTCATAAAAGTAAAATTTGGACATTTTGCTTTAAAGATGTGGATTTGAAAACTCAGAAATCGTGCTTATTGACCAAGTAATTGGTAAAATTCAAAAACACTACGGAATACTCGGTTTTTGGGGAAAACGCGACTTGCGCGACCTCTAACCGTCTTCCGAAAAATCTGAAAAAAATCTCAAAAATACTTTACTCTATAAGCTAGCAGTAAATGCTCGTGCAAACAAAAAAATTTTTTTTGGGACACCCTTATGCTCATTCTCAGAGCAAATTTGTGTTGTCTCCGTACCAGCTCTGAGAATGTGCTCTGAGAATTTTGTGCAGCGCATTCTCTGAGAATTCTCAGAATCTCCGTACCTAGCTTATGAGAAGATTAAGTTCATAGAATCTGTGAAGAGGAAGCGATTGTTGTGGAACCTTACCCACAAAGGTCACAGCAATTTAGTCTTCATAAAAAGTGCGTGGGACGGGACTGTAAGTAAATTATTAAAATGTCGCCAACAAACTAATCTGTTCATATTAAGAAATAGCTTACGAATGCGAGGAGTCGTGAACATCGCTGGGGCAAAGCATTCGGGGCAGGGTTTTCATCGGTGGCGATGATTTCACCATGTTCCGAGAAAACATGGGACTCTTTGGCAAGCCAACCATTTCGAATATTTGTACTTCGCCTGTGCATCACGAATACGGCTGTGCAATTTTTTTAGACGTTGTCCAAGCCTTTAGGTAATTTTGATGACCTAGTTTATTAGTTCATTTTTCCATGAACTATTCACAAGTTCATTTTATATTTACAGTTCATATTTTGTTCCACAGTGACTTTTTGGTTAATTTTTTTTGAAATTTATGGGTAGTTCAAATTTTGAACTATAGTTCATTTTTTGTGTTGTTTATTTTTGACCAATTGTTCATAATTGGCCAAGGAATTTTAATAAAGTTTTTGTTTTTGTCAAGCATGCAAAGCTCCATTGGCAGTTGGTCAAAATCAATCAAAATCTACTCCGTCAGTTTTAAAACTATCTAAGCTAAGACTAAATTTTGGCCAAAGTCTTCTGGTACAAATACGCTGCACATGTAATAACCGGCCGAATCGGATGACTAAAACATATAGGTGCCATAGGAACGATCGGTCGAAAAACTAGTTCTAGTGAGAAAAACATTTTTTATTCAATGCAAACGTCTCCAAGCTCCGTATTTACTAGTTTTCAATGCTTCTCCATGATTCTGCCAAGTTTGGTCGAAAACGGACGTCTTTATAGTATAGCTGCCATAGAAAAGTAAGGTTAGAAATATAGTCTTAGTAAGAAAAACTTTTTTCTTCCAATGTAAATCTCTTTAAAATTGGCATATATTTATTTTATAAGCTTTCACACAATTTTTTAAAGTTTTGTAAAAATCGGATGACTATATGTTATAGCTGCTATAGAAATGATCGGTCGAGAAACTAGTTTTAGTTAGAAAAACTTTTTTTGTTTTCAAAGAAAACGCCTCTAGCTTTGTTTTTATTAGTTTGCTGGTATTTTCCCATGATTCCACTAAGTATCTATATAGTATAGCTGTCATACAAAAGTAGTCTTAGTAAGAAAAATTTATCTGTGTTCAGTGAAAATGTCCTTCAAATTAGTTATAAAAACGTGCTGCAAGGGTATACAAACTTCGGCCGAGCTGAAGTTAACTTTTCTCTATTTTTACTCTTTGAGTAAAGGGTGAGTATCGGGTGAGTATAGGGTGACTACAAATTCTTGACTTAGTTCGATATGCCTGTTCCTAAATCTGTCCTGCCGTCTGTCCGATGGTCTCTCTAATCTACTCTTTCCACTATTTTCTTAAAAATTATGGTCTTCGGCGTACGTCCGTCTGTCCGTGTTAACCCGCAGATATCAGAGATAGTAAGAGGCAAGGCATACTTAACAAGGTAGCCGCACTTCTTCTCTCACAGATGCTTATATGAGTACAAAAGACAGTGAGAGCGAGAGAGCAATGAACTTGAAAGCAGAACACAAGCCGTGGAGTTGCGTCGCTCACAACTGCTGTTCACAGACTGACGTTTAAGCATTTATCAAATAGAGCGAGAGAGAGGAAGTGCGGTTGCCTTGTTAAGTTTGATTTGGTAAGATGTTCGACATGAATGGGACATAAGCATCTTATAGCCAATTCACACTAGAAAACAAATACAGTCAAAGATGGTACGTAGGAACTACTTTCTTAAGGAACCAAATTTTGTATTAAATCTCCTAATGTCCGAAAGCAGATCAAGCTGATTTCAAATTTGTCAGGCGCCTGTCAGACTCAGACAATGTTAAAGATATCAAGCTCATTTCCAGCTCATTTTGCAATTTCTCTTAACGGCTTAGCCTACGCTCTCGTTTTATTCTGATGAACTGAAATACCCCCCTGAAAGAGTCAAAACTAATATATTTGTAGTTGAAAAACGCTACTGTAACGCTTTTTACTGTAAAAAGTAATTATGTCAGATTGGGTCGGTAGTTTTGAATTTCCTTCAGTTCGACTCAGACCTCAGCCCCTAAATCAGCTCTGAAATGGAAGGGTTGATACTGAATTCATGGCATCTTTCGTATTAGTTTCAGCTGTGAACTTAACAAAGACACGTCTTACTCTGTCATGATCAGATCAGGTCAAGATTTCAAGATTTCATTACTGAGTTTCATGGGAAGTACTGAAACATGCCTGAATTCAGTTATTTCTACTGCTCAGGACTGAAACTTCACTGAAAAATTCAGTACTGAAACTTAATACTGCAGGGTTATGAAAAAACTGATTTTGTGATGAAAGTAAGAGAACCATCTTCAATGTAGGCGAATAAGCAAATTATGCAAAAAAAAATAAATCTTCTTCTGTGCCATTCGGCCTTGCCGGTCTTGCCCTTTAAGGCTTCTATAGCCAATTATATATAAATATTTAATGGCTTTAGAGCCACTCGGTATTTTTATAACATCCGTTTTCTCCTTCAAATATTTTTCCTGTTGCTTACATGATGCTATTTCCAGTACAGCCACCCAGCACTCATCATTGCTGCCCGGGGGCAAGTGAGTTAATGTTTCTCATGCTGTCACATCGGAGCTGTCGTCGGCGAGCTTCACAATTTCAATTGAAAGAGTAAATGCACACACATTTGCGTAGACACAATAGAAAAGAACTCAGAGCAGACAGGCACTAGTACTTCCAGCCGCTGCACTTTAAACTTTCCCCCCATTTAACTCGCCTGTCCTCAGTCGTATTCATTCAGACAGACTGTATGCGTATGCTAGACACAATTACACAGTCACTTGTGCAACACGTGAAAATCAACAACTACAGCCGATCTAGAGGCGAGGCATTTCCGTTACGTTGTATTCGAAAAAGTGTTTTCATTGCCATTGTCAATGTGCACAGTTTGGCAGCCATTGCCCAATCGCCTTCAATGCAAACATTGAACCTTAACTGACTGCCCGACTAGCCGACTATTGATTCATATTAATTTCCTGCATTTTGCATAAAGTGAGAGAAATTGCGAATTGCAATCGAGCAAAGCATTGACTGCAAATCAATCAGAATCGTATTCAGAATCGACGGCGACGGCGCATAAATTTCATTAAATTCCAAGCTGTCGCTTAACAAATTCAAGAAAGTCTCAACCATTTGACACAATCACATAGCTTCTGAAGAGATGGTGGGCGAGGGTATGGGCGGGGGGCAAGAGTAGCAGAAATCACTGGCACAGAAATCTCGTTTCCCAAGCTGGATGCTTGCATTATTACTTCGCATCTATTGTATTAGCTGGAATGCATTTCCATTTCAAAAGCGATTTATAAATAGCTGAGCATTGTTATTGGCAACTCTCGATGGCGATGTCTAGAATATCTAGCGCAATTCACCTGCCAAGCGGATTGTTGATTGTGACTTTTCTATCTGACTTTCGTCGTGGCCTTTACGTGGTTCACTTGCCTTTTGTTCTTAGCCATGCGGAAATTGTTTTAGCGGCAAACAAATTTCATTATCAACAAAAGTTTTTCTTCCTTTCGGCCGAAAGAAAATGAAAGATGAGATAAATAAGGCTGACAGGAAGGAGTGCTGCAAAGGATAAAAAGAATTGGAACAAAAACAAGCAGCCAAAAAAAAGTTAAAAATTAAACATAACCATTAATAGAAGTTAATGTACTTTGCCTTTTTCCGATGAGGGGAAAGTAAGTATTTAGGGGCTGAGCAAGGCGGATGGAAAAAATATACAGACACAGACATACAGACACCAAAAGGTCCACTGAGATCAAATATTAAAAGTACCTAAGAACACTATTATTATACTCTGTCCCAGTGGTTAAGTGTAAGCAAAAGTATGTAACAGCCAGAAGGAAGCATCTCCGACCCCATAAAGTATATATATCAGGGACCGAAAATAACAGTAATGGGAAAAAAATAGGTCTATTCCATGTCCGTCTGTCCGTCTGTCTGTTCCTATGAACGCACCGATCTCAGAGATGGTAAGAGAGAGAGGTTTGACATGTATGGGACAAAAACTTCTTATATCTACAGGCAGACTTAGTTTTAAAGATAGATGGTTCGTACTTTTTAGACATTTTTATTAATCAGGATAAATTAACGATCCGCCCAAGGAATGGTGAAGATTGGATGAACGGTTGTCGAGTTATGATCAAAAGACTATTCGCTGCTGCAGCGCTGCTGTTTCTGCAGCATCAAAGACTATGCTGAGCGTATAATCTTTGGTACAGAGTATGTCATAGTCGGGCTTGACCGACTTTCTTCTTGTTTTTTATGAATATTAGTTAAATTATTTGTTATGACTAAGCAACAGAATATCTATCCAGACATTAAATAATATTTAAAAGTTTGTTTTCTGTATAGTTTTTGGCTCAATTACCCCACCCGGTCAAACAAAATGCATTATCATCATGATCAACAGCAATTTAGTTGGGTCTTCGTAGCAAATGCGTAATATTTAAATATCGAACTATTGAACTGTTTGCAAATGCACAAAAAGAAAAATTCTTCGTTTGATTTATTGCACACGTGAGCTGGTCTCAAAGTCTTGTTATCTGACGATGACACTTCTATTAGCTGGTTCTAATTAAAAGAGCATTCGCATGTTGCAAGCCGTACAAGCGCGACATTTACGGGTTGGCAAATTGTTAAATATTTTTGCATAGCTTCTAAGTTATGCAAAACTATAACACTTATAAATAATTTGATTTAATTGCGGTTCGACTATGACTTACCCAATAGTACACAAGACTAAAAGGAATATTCAATGAAGTATTAAAAAGAGAATTGAAATGTCTGAGACTCAGCCTGCTGACGTAAGCCAGGGTTGCTAATTTCAGTATTTTTTGTGGGTTGCTAGTCAAATTTCCGCCTGCAGCTGCTTTACATTTGTCAATCAAGCTTGTATACATACTTCAGTTGCCGGTGTCTGTCGTCAATATTCAATCGCCTCTCCTTGAGCTTGAACTTCGTTCCCAACACAATTAGCAGCATTTGAATCATCAATTCATTCACAAGCACTCATTACTTAGCACCTACCAAATGCTTGAAAATCAAACATATTTGCCAGAAATATTTGTATTTTTTCCCCCATTCTTACTTATTTTTGGCATTTATGGTGTTTTTGACTTTTCGCGCTGGCAACGAGCGCCACTAGAATTTTTATTGATTTCTCTGGCTGCTCTTGTTTCTCTTGACTTTTGTTTGTGTCAGTTTCCACACGACAAAATTGTTTTGTGCTTTTATTTCGGTTATTAGCCAAACTGGCGGCATAGTGAAAATAAAAATCAAAATGAACAGCCAACGGCAGCATCAGCAGCGGCTGAAAATGTGTCAATAGAATTGGATGTGGTTGGGCCTAAGAGAATTTCTAATGCCCTAAAACCAACAAGAATCTCCTATGAATCAAAAGGTCACTCCAGCTACTGTTCTATTACGAATAGGTTGAAAGTAGACCACAAATACTTTCGCTAACACTTACACTTTCATGCAAATATAAGAAGTTCTTTCACCATGCAAGTCGAACCTCTATCTCTTACCATTATTCAGATCTGTGCGTTCATACGGACAAAAGGAAGGACAGACATGGCTATATCGACTCGTCTGTTGGTGCACAAACTTAATTTACTCTGTGTACCTTTGGTGCAGAGTAGGGATGGGCGCGTGACGATTATTTTAAACACGACACGACTCGAACACGAATGGCATATTTAAAACACGCACACCACAGGCACTGTTAAACATTTTGTAAGCACAACAAGTCGTGCGTGTCGACTTTGTTTCTTTACCCTGTTTTTCATTAAATTGTTCTAGTTTTTTCTGAAAAGTTCATGAGTTTGTTAAAACAATTTGCCAAAAAGTCTTTTACTATTCCAACCTAAATTTTGTTTCTTTGGCATAAAAACGAACCTACAAAATGAAGATCAGTGGGTACAATACGCGTTTCCATTGATTTCAAAGTTCTGAACTCAAGCCCGGATTTATAATGGCAGTCCAGCAATTGCGATTGCAATGTTTTTTTTAGTTTGTTTAATGCTAATACATAAGTATGGATGTTGGTGTTTCTACTGTTCATAAAAATTTCTGAGCATTCTGTGGAGTTAAGTTTTGCCTGCTAAAATGCAACACGATCATGTCGCTAAAATCTGCAACACGAACACGTCGTGTTAAGTCGTGCGTATCTGTGACGCTAAGAAAAACACGAGCTGTGATTATTCACGATTCTTTGCTGAATGACACTGATTGATAAGCTTAGGTAATTTTCTGGCTTCAGTACATTAAGACAAACAAACATTTACAATTTAACAAACCTTCGAGGGCCTTAAACCCTGTTAGATTGTCAGAATATTTTCAGTTTTGGGGACAACAGTTGGCCGTACAATCGGAAATCGGGCTCACTAATCATTCATTTTGTTTGATTCCATCACAGCAATTAAGATTGTCAAATGTATCATTCGGAATCAGGAATTACAGTACTCAGAAGGTAAGATCGGCAGTAATAAATCAGTAATCGGGAATAAATATTATTGAAAAAAAATTAAATATCATTTTATCATTCTTGGCAAACTCTAAAGTTTTCTAAATTAACATAAACAACCTTTTTTACAAGACAAAGAGGCCTTATAAAAATGTTTAATTGAGTAAAAGTTATGTGGAATTAAACAATATTTCCCGTTATGATTATTTTTATACTCTGTACCAGAGGTAAACAGATTATGTTAAGGAAGGAAGCATCAGAAGGAAGCATCTCCGATCTGGCGACATGATATAAAGCCCACAAGAAAAGCTCTGATCACTACTTTAAAATATAACTCAGAACTTTTTGGGCCTTATGGATAAATTTTTCAACATATTCAACGGCTAATAAAAGTGCTAATTTGCTGCCAATAGAATGTGGTTTTACGATAACATTTAAAGCGAATACCTTTCTGCCTCCTGCAAGTAATTGACACCGCACCAACGGAACTAAGAAGAAAAGTTTTAAGATATTCATATGGCGGTCTGCTTTCAGCCGCTACTGCAGCAAACCAATTTATGCAGAGGGAATATTTTCGTCGGTACAGAGAATGTTATAGTCGGACTTGACCGACTTTCCTTCTTGCTATTTGATCAGATAAATATACTTTTAGAAATCACGTCGAAGCCATAAGCGATGTAACCCCAATTAAAATTTAATTGGCCATTGTCGGTGGTCGCTTTGGAACTTTTAAGTACATCGTTTTAGTATGGATTAGTCGTACAGATAGGTCTTATGCAACTTTAAAATATAATATATAAGAAATTTCAGCAAACAAGCATTCCTACGACTATGCTCTGATCAATTTACACGAACAGTTTTCAGTATTCGTATCGAACATTTTTGGAGATGTCTGCTGGGTCTATCTACGAACGTACCATACCATCGGAACTATTATATAAGCCAAGGAACAACTCAGACTGTGCACTTCGCAACCATTAAAATGCGGAACGGCAGTTGAAACTCGATAGCACTAATGTGTTAGTTTCGAGATATATTCGTATAGCTCGACACCATAGAGATACTAATCAATATAGACACTGAATAAAATGGCCAATTCAGAGGCGTTGTGAAGAGCCAAACATGCTTTTTCCATCACAGGAACTCGAGGAACGTCGATAGTAGCTGGTCTGATTTGAGGCTAAACCTCTTAAGAGTACTAAAAGCATATAGCGGGATAAATTGTAGAAGATGGAGGAGAAGATATCCATCGTCCCCTACCAGGGAATCAATTCACTAGATCTAAGTAAAATAAATAGATATTATCACATTCAAACTTTAATAGTGGTATTTCGTCGATCAGCTGTGCACAGCTGCTCCATACAAACTGTTAAGTGTGCTCAGAGTAATAGGTAATAAGAATTTAGGTTCATACTACAAGATTTATTAAAATCAGCTTTGAGGCTGATTTCCACTTGAGACTTGACAAATATCATAAGTAACCTAAATCTAACTTAAACTTAAAGTGCGGATTCTATAACAACATATTCTAGCAAAAAATTATTTTTGAAGAAAAATGGAAAAATTGTTTTCACTCTTTCCATCCGCACACAAAAAAAAACAAGAAAGAAAGTCGGTCAAGCCCGACTATATCATACTCTGTACCAACGAAATTATACGCTCAGCATAAATTTGATGCTCCAGTAGCAGCTGAAAGCAGCGCTGCAACTGCGCTGCAGCACCGAACAGTCTTTTGATCATAACTCGAAAACCGTTCATCCAATTTTCACCATTCCTTTGGCTAGTAGATAAGTTATCCTTATTACTAAATATATCCAGAAGGAATAACCCACCTATCTTTTTAACTGTGGGAGATTTGACGTTTTTTCTAAATTGCGGGGGCGGCAGGGGGCGCGGCCAAAATTGAAAATAAACTTGATTTGCCTGCAGACATAAGAAGCATATGTCCCATACATGTCAAATCTCTATCTCTTACCATCTCTGAGATCTGTGCGTTCATACGGACAGACAGACGGACATGGCTATATCGACTCGGCTGTTGATGCTGATCAAGAATATATATACTTTATGGGGTCGGAGATGCTTCCTTCTGGATGTTACATACTTTTGCACAAACTTATCTGGACCTCTCGCTGTTAACACGAAGAGAATGGCGTCTTATCTTATCACGCCGCAGAGCCTACTTAAATAATTCGTTACGTTGGCTAAAATTTCGAAATGAAACACCATTTGTCTCTTTCCAACTTCAAATTTTCTATACGTCCCTTTCTCTTTATGGTCAAAATGACCATTAAGTAATATGAAAAAAAGATATGTGCCAAAATATCAAATTAACCAGCCAAGATTAAATTGATATTAATATTTTTTTTTTCTGTGCATGTTTAGTTCTCAAGACTGAGTTTGATTTGACGCCAATGGGCAATCAACTGCAAGTTGTTCACAAAATCTAAACCAAATTAGTGCGCAAAAAGGGTCGTTCCGTCAACTGTCTTAGATTTGCTTTACCACAAGTATGAAAAATAGTACAATTAATTTGTGCTGGAAGCTTAATCGGCGAAGCAGAGAAGTGAATTTAATTGATATGAACAGGGGCTTAACATGGTTTTCATAAAACAATTTAAATTTTGCTTTGGGTGACCAACAGACAGAGTTGGCATTATATAAATCTAGCTCAGATAAGAAACCCCCGAATGACAGGATGACAAAAGAAGTGGCTCTAGTCATACCCGCGTGTCTTGTTAAAAGCCTAGGTTTTACAGAGAGGGCCTTTGGCGCAGCTTGTTGGGGGAGATGAATTAGTGTACCCTCATAATAAAAGGGTAGTTCGTGTCATTTCTTGGGTTTCGGACATGCCGAACTAAGCGTAAGATAGTTAGGATAAATTTTATGGGCTTATGCAGCTATAATAGAATATGTGTTATTCGTGAACAAATTATTCGCAGATAATTTATTCTGACACGAATATTTTGTCGAACAAATAAATTTCGATTATTTTTATTTGGAATAAATTTTTCCGGGTAAAGCATCATTTTAATTTTATTCGAATAAAACTAATTTTGTGAAAAATTATTCGTTATCTGTATTCGAATAAAAAAGTGCCAACTCTGCCAACAGATGGATCCTCTTTTCACAGATACTATGCATTATATACTTCAGAGAAAAGTCAGTCTGCTTTAAGCTTGGTTTATGAGTTTGCGTATACTGATGCTAGAGATGTAACTATGAGTGAGACTTATAACGGACTTACCGATACATCTCTACAATCACATACAAATTAGGACAACCTTTGACAGCTGTTAGGCTTATTTTTATGCTGATTACCATCACCTTAATCGATCAAAATGGGTTAAAAGCCGTAATAAATGCTATTGTCGATAACAGTTATCGATATCAAAGTCGTTGTTAGTTTCGGTGTCCATCTCTGATCGACAGCATTTACAAAACTGCAAAAAAATGTGTCCAGTTCTCGTCATACATATTCAGACTTTGGCAGTTTCTATCATAATCCTGATAAGCTCATAAGCAAACTAATGAAAATATAAAAATTTTAAAACACTCAGTTTTATTTAAAAATATTTCAGTTCTGAAAACAAATTTACTGTACAACTCTTGTGGTCAAGACTTACTTTTTACTTCACTATTCACATTTCATTTCAAATCGCAAACTTTTTCGCTTAGCCAGCTGAGCAGAACAAATCAACCTCGTCCAACTTCATGGATGTAGAGCGCATGGGTAAATTATATGAAAACCGCTTTCTTCTACATTTTGCCCGCACCCACATGAGCAGACTCCCGCATGATGTCATGCTCTTTCCCAACCGAGTCTACCGAACCACAGCGGAGGGGCAGCGCAGTGCAGAGTAAGTGACCAAATTTGGCAGTAGGTACTGGTTAACAGTTTGACAGGCACACGGTCTTAATGCTTGAGTAAGCGGGGGAACTCCCCATGTGGAAATTTACTGCACTTTGTTCGCAGTTGAACTGTGGCGTTGCATAAGTGCGGCACGTGCTAAAAATAGAGTGCAAATGAAGTTTGTTTACCATCGCACCCAAATGACGCAGTGGGCGAATACCAAGAAATTTATGCAAAAATAACACCAACCAAAAAGAGCGAATAACAATGATTTATTAATTAAATGCATGTAGTTGGGTTTATTTATGTTTATTTGCTGATTCTCACATTTGTCATTGACAAGTTGACTCTGACGTTGACGAGCTCTCGAGGTGACTCAGCACATTAGACAATGTGTAAGAGTCGTTCCAAAGAAATGATACATTTCCCACCAGACCTTTCGCCTGTGTCCTAGACCCTGTCCTTTTGGATTTATTAATAGCTAATTGAGTTTCATTTTTTACCCCTTACTGAATTTTAAATTCACTTATGGGCCCGATGACAACAATTAATAATGCAAATGCAAAATTGTCACGTCAGTTGAAAACACATTCAACACGATTGTTCGTTCACTCGCGGGCGGTGCCCGAAAGCAGAAAAGGTTTGGGCAAGTAATAAAAGTTGCATAATATTTAAAGAAAGAGAGAGAATAAGAGGGAGGGGAACCAAACAAAATCGATTCGATTTGATGAAGTATTCTCCAAGTGAGTGAGCGAGAAGCCATGAATGCCTTGTTATTTGAGGTAGGTTAGTGTGCAATGTTCGGCTAAACTTAGGAAACACCAAAATCAAATTAAAACATTTTTGCTATTTTTGCATTTTTTATGAATGAGACTTATGGGGCTATTAGCGCCAAAATCTGAGAGGGTTTAATTGCAGTGTCACAACTTTGGCGCAATCTCGAAAACCGTTTCCAATTAGGTTCTTATATCCGCGACGAAGTTAAAACTCTTAATAAGAACATGTTGTATCTTCATTCTCAAAATGTCCAATATTAATCGAGTTTCAATACTTTGTTTTTTAAAGACTTTTAACTTTATCCTGAAACGTCTTAAGATTTGGCAAATAAGCCTAAAGGAAAGTTGTTGCTTAGAGTAAACAACCGTTAAGGCAAACCTACTTCATTCGGCTACTGCCGAATACAGTTCCATAAGCTTGTGAAAGGTTAAACAAAACTCAAAGAACTTAAAACTTAAGTTTTGTTGGTTAGACAACCAGCTTATACCAATATAACTCCGATTAAGCATTTTTAGTTGCTTGCCTAGCTGATTCTATATGAATGAAAATTCAAATCGAACTCGAAACGGTTAAAAATATTTTACAGGTAACATTGTTTCTTTCGCGGTCCGATTATAATAGTTAGGCAAAAACAAAATTATGAAAAATTTTTAAAGAAAAGGTCCCAAATGAAAGGGGGAGGTACCGCAATACAAACTTTTGAGCCTAACATTTAAAATAGGGATACATTTTTATGTCAAACTTTTATCGAAAAAACTATTTTTAATTTATTTTTTAAATATTATTATTTTTAATTTTTTTAGGATATTATTTCAAATTTTTTTATACCCTTGCAAGTGCTCGCTTAAATATTTTCAAAAAATTCCCTTTTTCCCATTTTCCGACCAATCGTTCGTATGGCAGCTATACGATATAGTCATCCGATTTGGCCAAAAATTTTTAAAATTATGTGAAAGCACGTGAAAAACAAAAACAAAATTGCAGGAGCTACCATTAAAAACAAAAAAGTTTTTCTAACTAAAACTGTTTTTCAGACCTATCTTTTGTATGGCAGCTATACCATATAGTTGTCCGACTTTAACAAAACTTGGTAGAATTATAAAAAAAACCTAGTGAACCTACGATTACAAAGTTTGGAGACGATCCATTGAAAAGAAAAAAGTTTTTCTCACTAAAACTAGTTTTCCGACCGATTGTTCCTATGGGAGCTATGAGATATAGTCATCCGATCCGGTCGGTTCCGACATATAAGTAGTGTGCAGCAAAAAGAAGACTCTGTGCAAAATTTCGGTTCGATAGCTTTAAAACTGAGAGACTAGTTCGCGTAGAAACAGACAGAAGGACAGAAAAAGCTCAATCGAGTCAGCTCGTCACCCTGAGCAAGAATATACATATATGGTTTATGGGGTCGGAAATGAATATTTCTATGCGTTGCAAACTTCTGGGCAAAATTATAATACCCTTTGCAAGGGTATAAAAATTACTCTTAAAACTTTTGCACCTAATAAGAGATTAACAATGTTTATACAGAAATATGATCCATGTGTCAGTATGTATGTATGTGAATATGCGAGTTTTTGTGCTGGTGCTTTAAATTATATAGAAGCTAAGGCGAGGAGGTGCTGCCTGTCCAACGGAACTCTTATTTTATTCTTAACTAGCTGAATACACGGCCTTGCCCGGGTCCTAAGAACTTTGAGTCGGACATCTTGCTGATCAGCGGTTTCATTTGCTCTGACAGTGAGAGCTCGAGTTCTGAGTAGTCGGAGACGTTCTTCTCGCTCCTCAGCTGCTTCACTTGCTCTGCCAGTGGACGCTCGCGTTCGAACTCCGCTAAGTCGGACATCTTGCTCCTCAGTGGCTTCGGTAATTGTCTAGTATCCGAAAATTCCAAAAAAAATTTCCTCGCTGGACCGCGAATTATGAAGAATTTTCATTCAGAAAAAAAGGCAGGGGTCATCCATGGTTTCTTTTTAAACGAATTCTGAAAATTTAATTTTTTACCTAATAAAACATATGTGTTTTGAGAAATGTGTCAAATTTAATTGGATTTTTATTGTTTATTCAATAGTTCTAATCAAAATGGAGTGCACGAATTGCAATTTTACGGTGTCGAAATTTTTGTCTTTGACGAATATAGAGGTTATTGAGTATTTAAAGCGTTACAAATGTTTCCTACAAGAAAAAAATGTGGAAATTGTTCAGCTGACTGTAAGATAGCAGTAAAAGATGACGGCAAACTATTCTTTCGGTGCCGTAAACAGTTGCCTGCTACAACCATGGACAATAAATAGAAAGTCAAGAAACAGTGCAATTTCAATGAAAGTATCCGCAAAAATAGATCTCGAAAAGCATATGTGATCAAGCATGTATTTGTTTGGGCAAAAATTACCACTTTAAAATTCGTTTAAAAAGAAACCATGGATGACCCCCACGTTTTTTCTGCATGAAAATTCTTCATAGTTCGCGATCTATTGAAAGGAGTTTTTTTTTTGGAATTTTCGGCGTGTAGGCCGCTATACTAGCCAATTACCCAAATTTATTTGACAGAAATGGCAGTCACTTTTTAAAATCAACACAATCGGATGAACGGTTGAATTTCGAAATTTTAGCGGTTTTTGGACCAAGTCACAGACATGAGACAATTTCCTGATCGACATGAACATACGTCTAGAGATTCAAGAAATATTTTGCATAATCGTGTGTTGAACGAGGTTTGTTCACATGTTTAAGTGGAGCAGCCACATCAATGAACCTATTCAATCCAAATCAGTTTAATAACGATCACGAAATATCAAATCCAAAGATTGATACTGGTTATTCATAATAACATTATGAATAAAATATGAAAAATACTACATTTTCTTACAAATTTAAGTTTTTCCCAAGTTCAATATTATGGATTATTGGGAAAAGCAAAAATATGAGTTCTCTTCAGAAGTTTGTGTTTTCAATTGTTCAGGAAAGAAATATTTTACTTTAAATGAATATGTAAAAGATGTGTTAGGACAACAAGAAAGAAAGTCGGTCAAGCCAGACTATAACATATTCTGTACCAACGAATTTACGCACTCAGCAAAAATTTTGATGCTGCAGCAGCAGCTGATAGCAGCTCTGCTACTGCGCTGCAGCAGCGAACAGTCTTTTGATCATAACTCGACAACGTTTCATCCGATCTACATCATTCCTTTGGCGGATCGATAGATGAAAATGTCTCCAAACTATTTATTAGCTTTGCTCTTCCATGATAACACTAAATTTGGCCAAAGTCGGACAACCATAGAATAGATAAAAGTTAAAAATAGTCTTAGTATAGAAAAGTTGATTGTTTTCGATGGTATTATAGCGTCCTCAATTTGTGCATTTACTTATTTTATCTACTTTCACACAATTCTTGTTAAATTCGGGTCATTCAAAATCGAATAACACGATGTAGTGAGAAAACCATTTTGTTTCCAATTATTTCCGCGTTTACTTCGGGCAAGCCAAAGCACCAGGAAGTCGAAAGCGACGGATTGCTGCCTTCAATCGCCGATCGAAACCAATTAAGAGTACGGATGCTGCTACCTTGCAGATATTGTACAATATCAGGAACAACACTGAAACAATACAACGCAACTGCATGGATACATTTCGGATTCATCGAACCTCTGGCTATTTTTGGCCATTCGGGCAAAGCATTGTTGGTCGACATGCATGTCTTTTCTTTTCAAATATAATCGCATTCTCAGACCATTTCTGATACTCCACAATGCCCACTTACGAATTGCTTCCGCACTTATTTGTCTCCCGCAATTCTTTTCGTTACACTCCCTTCCGCGCTTATCACTTTCTTTCTGTGCTGGCTCTCGGATTACAAATGCAAAGAAGGTTTCGGCGGCATGAGCCATGCATTTGCAGCGGCAACGAAACCCACAAAAAAATCAAACAATAGAGCCCCATCTCCGAGTGGCACGCGAATGCTGCGCGCAGAATGCCAAGCGCGGGACCAACTCACACACGCGCCCAGCTCAGGCCTCCAAGCCCCAACAACTTCCGCTTTGCATGTAATGCTCTGTTCCACTTCCCTTTCCCAGACCTGGAATTGAGTTTGGCGGGGGGGCACGGCCAGGCCAGCCAATAAACGCGACAGCTGATTGGCATGCCAAATGAGCCGCAGCTCGAAAAACCCGGCGCATGCAGAGCCCTGCGCTAGGGCGCAATAAATGCCAAAATTATTTTATTCACATGTGCCCTGAGATATGTACATATAAATAACACATTGAATAGCTCGACTAATATATGATTTTCCACATTTACGTGTGCGCCGGTTAATGCTTAATTTCAATTTCATTTGATATTTCCATTTAGACTCCCAGCTCTTTTTGCTCTTCTGGCCTTTGTTTTCTTGTTAGTGGCGGCGCGATTTCGCATAAATCGAAGATGATGATTTGACAATGGAAGTAGAGAAAAACCTCAAAGTGATGGGTTTTAAGTTTTGCTTAAAAAAGCCACCAAAACTAACTGAAACATGTTTGCGAGTCATATAACACGCCTCATCTGTCATAGTGCTGTTCCGTATATGAGTATCCAAAACCAGTTGGTTCAATTTCATTAGCATAAACAGGGCTGACCGCCATCTGAATGATCATGACTTCTTAAACTTTTCTGTACTTTATAATCTATTGGAATACCCAATACTTGGAATATCAAACTACATTCTTGTATAATTATTTCACATTGAAAAGGAATTTTCTTGGAATAAGCCTCGCGCCAAGACAAATGTTGTACTTAACTTGAAACGGGGAAAGATCACGCAATGGATCAAACATTAAACAATCGGACTAGTTTTCTGGAAACTTCCACGTGTCTACATGCAAGACATTTCCCAGAATCGCTTTCAAACAATGCCCAGCCCTAGTTTTCGGAACATGTGTTCCATAAATATTTATATTTTCAATATAATTAGATTCATTGGACTTGGTTGTGGCTGCTGCTAAAAATAAACACAAGAAGAAGCTGATAATCAGGTAGTTCGATTTAAGGTTCACGAATCGCGTTGGGGCATTGAGCAAGCTTTGCGGTAGACTCAATGGCGGCGGCCATCGCGACGCGGTCGAAAGTGGCTTTGAAGTTTGAGAACTGAGTGGAAAATTTTAAAAACAAACCATTAGTCAACTTTTAGCAGTGGAAAATTAACCAATTAATTGTCAATGACGCCATGGGTCTGGCAATTACACTGGCTCAAATAAAAAAGCATCGACTGGGCTTGGTTCACTTACTTAATTCACTACTGACTGATACGCCCGAACACGGGCTATAAAAACCCCCTCCCTAACCAAAAAATAACACAAGCAAACAGAGTGCAGAGACATGCCAAAAAAATTGGCCTGTCCGCACAACAAAATCAAATCAAATCCAATTAAGTTGTGTGAAACACAATGCAGGAGGTGAGCAAGCGGCCAGCGAAGCAGTAAACCAGAAAAGAGAATGAAACAAAATACACATAAATTAGTAGACTGGGTGAAAAATAAAATACGAATTAAATAAGGAACAATCTAATTGAAAAGAAATTTGAAAAATCACAATTTGTCTGAATTTCGTGAGCAGCCGTGCGAGACGGAGATGAGCAAACGAACGGACTCTATGGCGTCGCATTCGCTTAAATCGTCTACCACGAGCTCTCTAGAGGATAAAATTAGCTGTGATTTTGCTGGCTATGAAGAAGAGCAATGAATCGTGCTAAAAGTTATCGTCAAGCACTAAGTAATCCATGATTCAGTTGGAACACAATTTAAGGTTGACGCCAGCAACAAAGTTCGAAATATCACGAAGGCGATAGCCTTTCCAACAAATATGTCTTTCAAATACCATTTTAATGGATGTCAAGAGCTGATGAGGTATTAGCATGCGTCACCATGTTCTTCCAAAAAAAAAAAACAAGTTGGTCAAGCCCTATTATAACGGTTTCTGCTCTGTACCTACCAAAGTTTGCCCATCGCAGGTCAAGCTTCTCTCAATCTCTTGGCTTGTGTGATTCGAATTGTTGCACAAGAGAAAGGAACCTACAGTTTAACGCCGAATGCGAACGGCAGGCAAGTTACTTCACAGCTGGCACCAAAAAACTGGTGATGCTGACCGGTGGTATTTGTTTTTAAGGAAAACAAACAAGAAAGTCGGTCAAGAACGACAGCCGAGTCGATATAGCCATGTCCGTATGAACGCACAGATCTCAGAGATGGTAAGAGATAGAGGTTTGACTTGTATGCGACAAAAACTTCCTATTCCTGCAGGCATATAAAGTTTGTTTTCAATTTCGAAAAAAATGTATATCACCCACAGTCTTCTAGACATATTAAGTAATCAGGATTATTTATAATATAAGATCGGATGAACGGCCATCGAGTTATTATCAAATGACGGTACTGAGTGTATAATTCTGCTGGTACAGAGTATGTTATAGTCGGACTTGACCGACTTTCTTTCTCATTTCTTTTTAACGTAGCCGACTGCTTGACCCCCAGACTCTAAGTATTTACATATTTACTTGACAAGCCAATCCAAAAAATAGTTAAGCTCCAAATACTTCGCATCATCAATAACAACAAAATGTCAAATTTTTTGCAGCAAAATGGCAAATTGCCTAAGGCTCTTTGGTTTATTGGCGTATTGCCCTTTACCTAGATTATTTGCTGATTTGCCAAATGAGAATTATTTCGTAGTGTTTTTATTATGTAAGCGAAAACGGACTGAACAGCGTTTAACGCAAGGCGATAAAAACTGGAAACCGCATTGAGCAATTAAACGGCTTTGCGGGCAGCGTCAGAGTCCAATGTGGTCAAGACCGAATGTCGCCGAGCCCTAGAGAGCTGAGCAGAAATGAAGGCGCCAGCATCAGCAGTTGACCAGGTTCCAAGTGTAACCAGTTGATGACCTCACTGGTGGCTGAGCATACGGAACCGGTAGCATTTAAGAGGAGGTAAGCAAATTGCATTTCTGGGTGCACCGAACTTGTCTATTAAATCATTCAGCACGCAAAATATTCTTAGCCAGCGGATGCAATTAAAAACAGCCACAGCAAATTTGTATAAACGGAATTTTATGTTCTGCTCGCCAAGAAATGTTTCTTCATTCAATGCTGACCAAATGTTAAAAAATATCCACCTACGTAGTTGATGGCAACTCAACTCTTTCGCACAGGTCAAAGGTCTGCTTGTCTCCAAGTTGACCCTCAACGGACATTGCCGCCGGAAGTGGAGGTCTACACTTGGCATAATGCTGCAGCATTTTCTTGCCTGGTTTAGTAGCCTGTGCAGGTTGCTTGCTTGCCTTCTCTTTTTTCTCCAATTGTTTAAAATTCTGTGCAAACAAACAAACAAATGCCTCTCGTTGAGAGATTTACAAGTATATCCCAAATTGATTCGCCCCCACAGTCTTACCCACAACATAGCTAACGCTTTGTTACTTTTGTGAGACGATGGTTATCGTTCAAACAGTCAAAACTGAAACTAATTTGGAACGGCCCAAAATGGCCAAGAAACCACCCACAACCAATTTGATTGCAGATGCAATCGGCGTTACCTGTTAGCAAAATCCACAGAGCAAATTAAAAATTGCGGCCAATACCTATAAATAAGCAAACGTTGAATCGTTGCCCTGAGCATGCTTTTTCATTCACTTATTAATTCCGACAAAGTTTTATTATTTGTATTAGCTTAGCTCTTGCATGTGGCGCGTTGACCTAAAACTTATAGGCTAAAAGGCATCGGACAGTGGAACCACATATGTCTAAATTTCGGACATTATGCAGTTGGGAAACATGTCCAGATATTAACTTTAGAGAAAAACTAGGGAGTAAGTTATTTCAGATTTTCTATTCCATGGGCGGGAGGAGGATGGCATGGCCAAAATTTGAAACAAACTCGACCTTCGTGCAGACAATACTAGGAAACATTTAAAGTTAGGTTGCTCTAACTCTTCTAGTCTCTAAGATCTAGTTGTTCATACAGATAGACCGACAGATGAACGGACGGCTATTGATGTTGATCACGAATATATATACTTTATGGGGTCGGAGATGCTTCCTTCTGGCCGTTACATACTTTTGCACAAACTTAATATACTCTGCGTACCTTTTTGCAAATTCTTTTGCTCCTTGTATTAACAACCTAATATATAGCTTTATCTACTCGGCTGTTGATGCTGGATATAGAGTCAAACATTTTTGTTTCTGGCATTGGGACACTCTAGCACAGACTTAACTAACTTTGTGATACAGACTAAAAAAATGTATACCAATTTGTCTGCATTTATAACGCATTCTTGAACCACTGGGCAGCTGCGCAAGTGGTCATGGGTCATTCCCAAATGTTGTCCATGCAGCGCCCAATCATTTATCTTCTTTTATTTTTTAAGTTTATTGTGCTTCTGTTTTTGTTGTTGCCTTTTTTTGTTAGCACCATAAACAGACTGCCAGAGTAGCGTAAACAAAACGCAGTATCAATTGGAAATACCCCAAACAAAAATGCCTAAACATAAATAAAGCAGACAAAAAGTGGAAAAACTCCAAAACAACATTCATTCATTCAACATTTTTTACATAATTATTCAAAGTAAACAAACGCCAGGGAACTTTTTAAGTTTGACAGCCTTTTTCGATATTAAACATCAACTCATATTTTCGGGTACCAGCCAGCGGAAATGCCTTTCGCCGAGGATGTTTTGCCGCTTGATGGGCGGGCAGCTGTCCGAAAATGAATGGGCTTTAAAACGGGTGCTCATACGCCCCATGCACAGACAAATTGCCACTGCGGCGGGAACTGGGCCGTGCAGTGGCACGTGTCGTGCGCTTGACCACAAAATGTTGCATGTTTCCCTGCTGCTGCTGTATAGTAAATTCAATTGCAGCCACATGACAATGCAATAAAACTGCGGCCTCCGAGTCAAATGCAACCGCACGCAAACAGCTTGCCAAGTTGCCCTGACGGTAGCCTTGACTTTGCCTGGTACTTGCCTCGATTCGATTTTTCATTTGCACTCGCAAATGTTGAGTGTGTGAGGCTCGCATGCTGCCCAAAAGAGTTCATTTCAAGTGAGAATTGGACACAACCGCAGACGCCGCACACAGAGCGTATCGATTGGCATGGCTGGTTAGGATTGCCATTTTAATTTCAATCGAGCCACCATGGAAACAGACGGGGACCAGGTGTCATCCACTCGTCGTGAGCACTTTGAAAACAATATCCTTACCGTGATTGGCCCTGGCATGTTGCAGATGGCAGAAAATGGAGAGCGCTGCTGCATAATCGTTGTCGGTTTTCATTTCCGCACGCCAACGCCACCTCCGCATGTTGTGGGACTTGTGGTTGACTGTCGGCTATGAGAAAGCAGAGATGAAAAATAGTCAACAATTTGATTTTTGCTTCAACGCACTTTGCATTCGGCAAAGAGGATGTTTCCAACAACAACAACGATAATTGTGAATTTGGCACTTGTAAGCGGCACTGAAAGTAAGGGTAAACTGAATAGGTGTTCCGAGTCAATACGAAGTGACCACAATCTGGCACATTTTGAACGGAAAATTGAATTTTCTTAAAAGTTTTCCTCAACTTCACCACTCGTTACTCGAGGAGTAAATATTGTAAAGTGTTAGTGTAAAGCTTATGCAAGTTTGAAGTAGCCAGAGAGGAACAACTTGATTTTTGATCACCATCGACTGGCGAGTCGTAATAGCCATGCCAATCTGTGTAAAAAGCTAGATATTTGAGAATCCAAAATCTGCAATATTCTGTTGTTTCGCATTCTCTAAAATTTCTAACAATTTGAGTTAAAAATCATATCTGTCCTATGGTATAGTTATGTTATTCTGTCGAGCCTTGGTTGCATTCACTACCACTTTTGGCTACTCACTTGCAACTGTTGCAACATTGGAGGCTACCAAACACTCGCCTTTGTTGATTAACTTTAAATTTCCCTCTGATTCAAATTTGTTAGCAAAACCAATAGAGGCGGATGAATCCCAACTCTAGATCTAGCTCTCTCTCTCTAGATCTCAACTCTAGATCTAGCTTTCAAAATCGCTATCGACTAAGTAAAATGCAGAGGTTTTACACATTATTCGCAAGTATCCACATACATTACTTGTAAAATGAATATCCCATACCATTGGTTTAGATTGTTTTTATACACTTTAAGCTTGAGCGAACGGTCTCATAGTCGCTGACAACAAATCAGCTATTTTTATTTACTTTTAATGAAATTCGAATTTCGGTTTCAAATTTGCAACTTAAACCATCAAAATGAAAGAAACCATTCTTTACTTGAATACGGAGATGCAAATAGTTGTTGATATAATTGAAATCACGGCCAGTAAAGATAAAAAATGCCAATAGCTTTGTGGATACTTAAAATTAATGATTAATCTTTTGATCTAAATCTATTAATCTAAACATTGTGCTCCTTAGGCTCATCCGCGGTATATAAAACGATTGTCCGAATGTTTGGTGTGTGCAAGGCAAAAGTATGCAATAATTTAAATAAATTTTTTAAGGAAACATGATAAACACTTGCAATTGAATATCTATTATGAAACCCTATTCATTTAAATCAGACGCACCAGAGAATTGAATTACTATCTCTCAAAAGCTACATAGTGAATTTGGGTACCTTAAATCAGGGTTACCCTAGAAGAGAGGATCTCTGTCTCTCTCTGAAACCCTTTTCTCTTTTCTCTTTTATGAAACCCTATTCATTTGAAACAGACGCACCAGGGGAGCAAAAGGTATTTAATTACCATCTCTCAAAAGCTACATAATGAATTTGGGCACCTTAAATCAGGGTTCCTCTAGAAGAGAGGATCTCTGTCTCTCTCTGACACTCACTGATGCATTACTTCGGCAAGCATTCGGTGTGAATTGACGAGTGTGTTCGGCACGCAGGGGCTATGGCTGGAGAAACCGATCTGGCAGCACCGATGCTTGCAATAGTAGGTTCTGCGACCGTCCCAAACTCACGGAAGCGTAAGTTAAAGTCGGCCCATTCCCATTTTGATATACCCGTTACTCAGGGGAATAAGTATTTAGTAACCGCTCCGTATGTTAAACTACAACATTAATATTAATTTGAATATTTAAACATTATCTAAGGAAACAGCGCATAAGTATGCAACGTTTTTTATAACCCTACCGCCCCCGCAATAAAAAAGGTTAATATCTACAAAAAAAGACATCTAGCTCATATTTTGCAATATACAAACTCAGAAATTTGAATAAAGATCGGATAATTAATATCAGAGTTATAAAGGTTATAAAAAACGTTGCATACTTATCTGAGCCGCATGCCCTGTTTGCTTACATAATGTTGAAATATTGAACTAAATATTAGTGCTCTGGTGATAAGGAGAGGTAATGACCCACTAATTCCCCTGAGTAACAGGTATACCGAATGCGGGCAGTACCGACTATAACATACGCTCTCGTTCTGCTTAGTTTTGGCCATCAAACTCAGCATTGTTGAAATGCATTTACTATATTTTTCCGTTTCGTGCTTGAGTTTGCTTAGACCCCGCTTATTTCAAGAAAGCTTAGAATCTGTTCTGTTCTCTTTGCTCAAATTTTAAATTTACAGAAAATGTTTGAAAATATATCACATCTCATTAAATAGTCCCATAATTCATTAATAACTTCTCAATACAAGTTATTCGCCCGTTGGTCGGTGAAAATTGTTGACTAAATCATCGGTTTAGCATCGAACCGTAGTCACCACTTACCGCCTCGTGCTGGCCTAGATTTGGCGCTGGATGACGCTGACGATGCCTGGCAGGCCAAAAAGTGTCATGAAGCATCAAGCAACAGCAAAACGCAAAGATGGATGAGAAGCGCGGTTCGCTGGGCTCTGCGGCCAGAGGTTAACCCTAAGTGTTGTACCCCCACCTCATCAGTTCCAATGGTACACACTGTGGAGGCAAATTTGCTGGGTTGAGCTGCAAAACTCTGTAATTTTCAGCAGCTACAGCAACGACCGCAGCAAGTGAGTTGTTTAGTCTGGCATTTGCCACATGTGGCCCCATCTGCTCCATCTTTGAGCTTACTTCACATAGACTTGGCATGGCATGCAAATACAAGTCTAACTGGCGCCATTTGCCATTGTTTTCGCTCAAATTTATTTTGCACGATTTCTGCACATGGCTTGGCGGCATGAAGTCAGCCAGCAAAACAAAGAAGAGGAACATGAGCAGTTAGAAGTAAAGGAAAACTTTAGTCAATGCATATATGTATGTATGTATGTACACAGCGCCCGTTTGGTTGCAGGAAGGTTTATTGATTTAAATTCTTAAAGCGCTCAAGTAAATGTATCAAAGTAGAAAATAAATGGAAGAAACCACAAAACTTAACTAACTGCGTCCTTGTTTACTGTTAAATATTTAAACTCGAAGAATGCTCAATTATTTTCTATTCAATAACCTTTTCTAAAGCCATTTCCGGCCCTATCAAATCTCTACCAACAATAGTTTACCAACATTATGTATACGCCGCATGTACCAGCCTGGCCAGGCACGTTTGCCCAATGTGTTTTTGCCGAATCAGTTTAGTGTTTTTAGTTCAAACTAAACAGTTTACAGGGGACAATGTGGCGCCCTTAAACGAAAACGGACACAATCTTTTTGCCAAACTCACGAACTTACGAATTTCTCTCTTTTTGTTGATAATATGTTGTTTTATGGCTGCTGTTTTGTTGAACGCTGAGCTGTGCTAACATTTGCTTAGCTGTGTTCAAGTTCTGGCTCAGTCTCCGTTCGCATTTTTATGCAAACAAGCAAGTCAAACAGCAGTTTGAGAGCCATTGCAGCAGATGGTTAAAGTTTTCCCCGATTTTTTCCTTGGCCCAGCTCCAACAGTGCAGCACAAACGCAGTCAACTGTAGGCCCTAAGCCCTCAGGTAAAGGGAGGGTGAGGCGGTGAGAGAGCGAGCAGCAAGAGCTGTTGAGGGGTGTAACTTTGAAGCTTGCGGAAAAACTGCCACAAATTCAATATTATGGGTAAATATCGGTAAACCAACGTTATTGCAAACTGTTTATATATGCATAAACCTTTTTTTTTTCTCCGCCTCCCCCTCTGTGTCTGGTTAATAAATATCTAAACGAACTGCAACATTTATAACCATGCGGAAACAAATTTATTTGTGGCAGAGAGAGAGAGAGAGAGAGGTGTGCAGCCGGGGGGGCGGCGCAGCTCTCAACTAAATGTGCATTGCAAAGAAAATTCTTACCGCTCTGTACGCTATCTCTCGCCACCTAGTCACGGCAGAGCCAATATTTTGGCAGCTTTAATGAAATTCAGCCAGATGGCGAGGCAAAAAGGTTGACAACTGCTGCTTCTGCCTGTGCCTTCTGTTGATGTCAAACAAATAGAATTCAATTTGAACTAAGAGAATAAAATTATGAAAATGTTTGGTACATGAAAAAATGATGCAGAAATTTAAGAAAATTAGATTGGGGTATTTTTGGTTTAGAAATCAAATTAGGTAAATCTTGAATATGACTTCAACAACTGATCAATGTGTTGCTTGCGTTCTTAGCGGAATCTTGCGGCATAGATTAAGATGTTGAGAAGAAATCTTCCCAACATCTGTCTAAGATCTAGGTTGGTTTAGAAGAGCTTAGTTGGATTTTTTACTCAGACTTTAATGAATCTCCTTGATGTTGCGTTCAACATATTTGGTTGGATTTTTCAGATTTCTGACTAATTTTGTTTGACTACAATAGAAGTCACGCAAGCTGTTTTTGTGCCAAGGTGAAATATATTTGGTTTGTGAACACAAAAATACTGTTTCAGTAATTGGGATTGAACCGAACATTTTTTGACAATTCCTTGGTCGGGTTCAGGTCCAGAAGAAATATATTTTTGAATTTCCTTAGATAGTATACGGATGCAGGCTTGTTCGCCAAGAACTTTTGCCATTCCATCTCTATAAGCCTCTGAGTGCTGCTCCTTATTGCGGTCAAGCTCGACCAGTAATTCTCCCTTGGCCGTCCTTCGTACTTTATGCACGCTCTGCAAGGGTATAAAAATGTTTATTCGTTCTTGAATTGTCAAGAATATCGCTCTTGAAATCGAGCTAAGTTCGTTCTCAGTGCAGTGTTTTTAGGCAAGGGAAGTGAAGTAAAGAAATAGAAAATAGAGCTCTCTCAGTTTAGGAGAGGGGTGTGTGGGGATGCTATCGAGCGGAGAGCGCAATCGATTTTAGCTTTCATGCTGCTTTGGAATTCCCAACCAGCTATGGCATTGCTGGCATGGAGCGACGGCTGTGCGACTGCCCTTTGACTGGCAAAGACTGATGCTGCTTTGAGGCGCTATGTATTCCTCGAGCCTGGTAAAACTTACCACATAGCTTAAGAATTAATTTTCCCGGAAATAAATTCAAGCAAAAGAAAAAACTAACTGATTATAAACTGATGTATGATTGGTGTAGCTCTTGATTTTGGAGTAAACGATCTTACTCTTAAATATGATAAGGTCTTGATAATAGGAAGAACATTCTCGGTTTATGACAATGATGTATGCTATTGATTCAAGAATAAGCATTCTTGAATTTGATTATGTTTAGCACTTGATTCAAGAAATATTCTACTTGATTTGCGAATGATTAGTACTTCAATTCAAGTATTAAAACTCTTGGATCGAGAAAAACGGGATCAAAATTCATTATTGGATTAAGAATTTCGCTCTTGGATCAAGAATTTTCATTCTGGTATATATATATATATTTTCACATGGTATAGCTGGCATAGAAAAGTAGGGTCAGAAAAGTAGTCTTAGTGAGAAAACATGTTTGTTTTCAGTGGAAATGTACTTCAAAGTAGTTGGGAAAACTTGCTTGGTTTACAAACTTTACCCGAGCCGAAGTTGCCTATTCTCTCCCTTTTTTATTCCGCTTTTTGCCATTGCGTACAAGACCTGTACAATATGGCTTATTTTTGGAGTGGTGGAAGATACATGGAACAGAAGGCCCGATGATATCTACTACTGGCACGATACAGTTTATGCTTCCCAGCATCCAGCGCATCAAGCGAAAGATGATTAAGTTTTGCAAACCAAGTGCTGAAACACCGAAGAACCAACTTGAGAGGCGAAAATGATGATCTTAATAAATTATTCAGTTTACAACCCTCACAATAAATAAAATAATAGTATGGTCTGGGGCTCAATAATATAGATTCTCTTATCAACAAAAAGCCGATATAATACACATGAAATGATCTGTTCAAAAATATAAGCTGATATTTAAAATAAATAACACAAGTTTAAAAAAAGCCATCTTTTTAATCACAGTTGCTGAACTTGAATAAATTGTCCGTTTCGCGTCAGCACGTCAGTATTTAGAGAAATTTCGAAAGTCAAACAGTTGATTAGTTTTTAGTCCATAACTTCTTAAAGCGCGATAATATTAAAAATTAGGAAATTTAAGTCCACTGCAGACCACCGTAATTTACCGATTTTTTTCAATCGGCGGCTCAATTAAACAAATAGAGCTTCCAAGTCAGGTGTGATTCAGCAAAGATTCGGAACTGAGCCGTGTCTGTCCAGGACTCTGCATGAACCGTTTCGTGACGTGCATAGAACTGCAAACCCTTCCTGGTGATCATTTGAACAAGCGCTTTTCAAGAACTTCTATTTTGACATATTGAATACCGAATTGATTTCACCTAGCTGCTTTAATGCTTTTCTGTTTTCATCATGAGCCAAAGAATTGTGTATTAATGAAGGATGTTTGATACTAACCAATGTTTCTGAGTAATATAAACTGTGTCAATGATGTCAGATCCGTGAGATCAGTCGGAGTTAGCATTTGGCAAAGCATTAAAATCCGGCGCTGAGAACGGTAGCATTGCATTTTAGGCCCAACTTGGCTGTATTTCATATCGTCAACCTCTTTTCCCACTGCATAAATTAGTTGAATAAAATGTTGCAAATTTGTTTACTTGTGTGGACTTAAATAAGCCAGCTGAAATAATTGTAAAGAAATGGTAAGCTACAAATTGGTCAGTTTTTCCAAAGGAATTCAAGTGACATTTTTGGTTCCCGCTTGAGCACGGTCCACCACTCGACAATCATTCGACGAAATGCTATGCAGAACTCGTGCACACTTACATATATTCTTGTGAATTTTATTTTTGGCCCGGCACTTAAATAATAAATTCATTTTCGTCAGCATCTAAAAGTGCACTTAGTTCTACTTAGTTGCGAAACGAAAAATAATTGAAAAGTGTCAATATGTATAAGTACATATTATATGTACGCATTTAAAAGTGAGGAATTCTCCTCCTATTTGATTTTCCAGCTGCTCACTTCCAGCCTGGCGCGACGACAACTGATAAGCTTTGGCAAAAAACTTGCAAAGTTCTTTAAACAACTACGGCGAAGACAGCTTCAGCTCCAGCATCTTCAACTTTGTTTTCTGCTTGCTCTGGGACAATATTTTGAAACGTGTCACGGAATATTCCAGAGGCAAGAAGCTGCTGACAGGCCACATCCATCGCTTGGCCTCTGTCTGCACAAGTTCAAATATTGTCAGCTCGATTGGGAAGCGCCGTCGTAATTGTACCCACATACGTACATTGGTACAAACGTAAGTATGTTTCTATTACAGCCGTGACGTCAGCTAAACAAACAGCAGACAGTCAGGCGAGACATGACGTGGTGTGGAAAGGTGGGAGGAGTGGATGGCAGCTCGCTAGCTGGTTAACAACTGTCAGCGATAAGCCTGCAGAGGCAGGCGGCGGCATATTTATGAGGCCTTTCCCGAGTCAAATCCCAAACTCAAAAACAGCCAACTTAGTAAGCTGCGTGAGAATAGCAAAGTTTGTACTGAGCGGAAATCTTCGAAATTCGCACTAACTTTTAACAATTTTTAGAAGCTAGAGGACTTTTCGCTGGAAAACAACACTTTGTTGTGAACTTTTGTTTTGTATTTTTACTTATGGGCAAATATATTAAATCATGTGGATGACGTTGATAAGCCACGTTCGGGTTGGAGTTGATAAGGCTGGTCATATATTTGCATACACATCAAAACATGGCCTGACTAGGTCTGCAATTCAATTTGATTCGTGTTGTTGGGCGAAAAACAAACCACTTAACGTTGGGTGTGTTTTTCAGGCGCAGCTGTCGTCAAATCAAAACAACGAGGATAAATAAGCTAGCGGCTTCATAAAACTTCGATCTATATCTGGATACACGTACACGCACACTCCCGCCTGTGTTTCTGTGGGCGTCATAGAGCAGTGCACTGCCCGAAGAGTCCCCGCGTTCGCTCAAGGGTGTGCAGTCATTGCACTCTTCGGCCCAAGTTCACATGCAAAAATTCGATTTATGATTTAGACTTATCCGCAGATACCAATTCTGCTCTAACACGAGGTTCATTGACATTTTTGGAACTTCTCAGCCAAGCCTCAATGGAAGATTTTTCTCACCGCTCAACCTCTGATGTGTCACATATTTGTTTTTGTTTTTGAAAATTTATTTCCTCTTGCCTAATCGACAAATTTGCTAAAGGTGACAGCCGCTTGTCCACCCACACCAATGCTGCTGTTGCCTTTGTTTGCCTCTTCAGCTGCCTGTCCAAAATTCGGTTAGTATTTAAATTCAATTTATTTTATGTTTCACAAAAATCTGTGCCGCTGTGCCAACAACCAAATTTTGTTCTAATGAGAGTTGTCTGCGTTTTCGTAAGAGACAAAAACGAATTTTTAATATTGTTTAATTTTTATTTAATTATGCAGCTCCGCGAAATTAATGTTTGCTGTTTTCATGCTTGATTGTTAGACACCACGGAAGCAAGTTGACATTTAAGGCATATAAGCCAAGTTAAAAATTAAACAAAAAGTTCGTAGAGCTTGTTTATTCATAGCAGAACGTTAAACAATTCAAACCAATTTGAGAATCTAAGGTTAAACAAAAAGGAGTAGTAGGTAAGAAATTCTCTAATAAAACCCGATTATAAGATGCGAGTCACCCTATCGGCATGATAGGTTCGATACGCCAATGTGGAGTACAATTATGTTACGAAACATTAGATTGATACCGATACTGATTTTCCATGTAGAAAATATAAATTCAGCCCTGATCAAAGCCCTGAAAACACTAAAACCTATCCCAGAGAATGAATTAGATGAGTCCAAGTCGAACAGAACAATTTGCTTGAACCGCTCTTGCCTCGAGCAAATCAAGCATAGGCGGATGCTACATAGGCGCCAGCTCACACTTTTCTCCAGTGAAAAGACACACGTCTGAAATTTCATTTGAGCGGTAGCTGAAACTACTGACATCGTTCTAGATTGATGGGAATAGAACTTATAAGAATGTTCAATTGCCAGCTCCAAAAAAATAATGGCAACGCTGTTTTTAAAACTCCAAGCTGTTTCTAACTTTTATCTGATGGAGGGATTGTTGATTTCTGAAATAAATAAATTAATCTTGTATTTCGGTTAATGAGCGACCCTTGGAACTTTCTAGCCGTCCTTCAGTCAGAGACCTTGTTTCATAGACAAATTGAAAATAGCTGCAGAACTGTTCGCTATAAGTTCCAAGCGTAACCTTATTATGTTATGAGCTTCCTAGTTCCTAGTTGACCTTAAGGATGCACATGTAAATTCCTAGACTCAGGTCACATGTGGATATAGAACGGGCCAACTCCCAGTAAACTGAGGATGCTTTTGTGCATTGCATATGAGATATCGACAAGTCAAACTACAGCTTTAGTTTTTCAAAAATATTATCCCAAAATAGTTATACATAACATTTTTTGTAAAGTCATTTGTAATTTGCATTCACAATATACTTAAAACTTTAAGCGAGTTTTTCTCGAAGCAACGTATTTCAGCTTTCAGCTGTCCACAGCTTTTCTAAAGTTCTACTGAACTGATTGT
The DNA here is from genome assembly GCA_035044965.1 of Lordiphosa andalusiaca. Taxonomy (NCBI): domain Eukaryota; kingdom Metazoa; phylum Arthropoda; class Insecta; order Diptera; family Drosophilidae; genus Lordiphosa; species Lordiphosa andalusiaca. Next base: position 58,097 of record JAWNNM010002664.1, read on the forward strand.
TATGTAGAACAAAGAAAAAACGTGGCCATGGCCCGAACCTCGTTTATTTGGAAAAACTGATTTTTACTATTTTTTGAACAACTGGACTGCTGAAAGCAACGCTGCAGCAGCAAATAATCTTTTGCACTTAGCTCAACAACCGCTCTTTCCATCTTTTACCAATCCCTTGACTGATCGATAAATAATATTAATTACTAAATATGTCTAGAAAGTACAAACCCTCTATCCATAAAACTCTGCGAGATATAGTTGCGGTATCGGACAAATGAACAGACGGACATGGCTAAGTTGACTCGGCTGTTGAAGTTGATCAAGAATAAATATATGCTTTCTTCAGGGTGTTTCATACTTTTGCACAATCTTATTATACTCTGTGTTCCTCTGGTACAGAGGATCAAAATAAAATAGAGGAAAGTTATCTTAGCTCCCGTAAAGTTTATTTACCCTTGCAGATCGAATAATTTATCCAATAAGTTTTGAAATAATTGTAAAATTTATATTTATATAAATTTAAATTTATTTAAATGTTTTACATGAGTATAGGTCAAAAATTATATTTTAACTTTATAGAAAGCTGGTTGAGTGATTTCCCAAACTGACCAATGGCGCCTCTACCATGATCATGTGGTGGTTCCAGTTTCCAGTTCATAGTTCACTCTAGCTCACACATCACTTACAAATTCGATACTCGATAAGAAATTCATTTACTCATTGTTATAGAGATATAACTACACACTCAACCACAGAACACACTCAAAGCCAGACGCCAACCAATAAACCAGATCTAAACCAACCAGTGTCTTATATTTAATCGTTAATGTGGCGTAGCCACAACCATTTGGCTTGCCCGTTTATTGTATGACAGCAATTTGATATTTTCGTTCGATTTTAATGAAATTGGGCAAATTGTGCTGAATCAGATAATATTAGTTACTGGAAAATTTAAAGACGACTAAAGTGGAAAGCAACGAGTTTTTCCCCGTTAAAACTAGTTATCGATTGATTGTTCCTTCGACAACTACATGCTATGGTCATCTTGATTTTGACAAAAACTATGCACAATTGTGTGAAAGTACATAGGATAAATAAATGCTAAAAATGTAGATGCTACCATTTAGAGCTGATCACGAACGATTCACGACAGAAAATTCTCCTTACGCACGATTCACGAATGTAAATTTTTAAGAAACTGACTCACGAATCATGCACTACTTACCTTTTCTTTACGAATGAATGATAGCGACATTGATAACGATAATAAATGCATATTCTGGCCAATTGGTTTACTAAAATGCAACCAAAATATGCTATTTATTTCTTCTTTTTTTTCTGTCACACATAACTAAAACTTAATACAAAGCAGATTTGCTGCAATTGGAAAACACATATGAAAATATGAACCATTACATATTACATATGAAAATATCATATGAAAATATCGGCATATATGAAACAAAATTACATATGAAAATATCGGCAACCATTAAGTTTTTAAAGATATATGTTTACCAACAAAACAATTGGTAAAATATGAATTTTCCCTGATGTTTCTGTGGGACTAGATTCCAGAAGCCCTCAACGAGGAGACCGTCAATAATGCCAATCTGGCTAATCAATCCATTCCGGCGCACAGAGGATGATGCATTTTAGCGGATTTCATGTGCCATTGAGGTATATCCAAGGATGAGAAATTTTATTTGTACAAGATATAAGGGCTGCGGCTCTCGGAGACTCCGTGTATTTTGGAAAGTCGAAGCCGAGCCCAAACTGGAGCAGCCGAACCTGATCCTGAACCGGAGCAAAAAAATATTAAAATTTTTTTACAAAAATTGAATGGTTACTCATTTGGAAAGAAGATTGCATTGAAAGCCCTGCAGATTTAAAAGACTTTCACTAAAACACAAGCCAAGAGATTGAGGGAAGCTCGACTTTTTCCCCTTGCACAGTGGACTGAAGAACCAAATTTTTGGCATAAAGTCGGAATATGCAGCCATCGAGTTGAAACTTATTAAGTTCGATAACAACAACCAGAATATCATTTAGAAAAAGTTTTCAACCGATCCTACCACGACTACCTCACCGGCCATATAGTCCCACGTGGCGGATATGTACTATAATTTATTTTTATACTCTGTACCAAAGGTACATAGAGTATAATAAGTTTGTGCAAAAGTATGTAACATCCAGAAGAAAGCATCTCCGACCCCATAAAGTATATATATTCTTGATCAGCATCAACAGCCGAGTCGATATAGCCATGTCCGTCTGTCCGTCCGTCCGTCTGTCCGTCAGTCCGTCTGACCGTCTGTCCGTCTGTCTGTCTGTATGAACGCGTCTATCTCAGAGACTATAAGAGGTAGAGCCACAAATTTGTGCACGAAGGTAGATTTATGCTGTACGCAGATCAAGTTTGTTTCAGATTTTAAAAATTCCACCCCGTCCCCCTTTTATCCCCAAAAAACCTAGACCTCCTCTAGAAATCCTAGACCTAAATAGCCGTCAGATCCACAATCAAGTTAGAGCCTCGTGGTTTAGTATACATCAAGCTAGGCCCAATATCTATCTATTCTGAAAAGTACAATCAGATCGGACAAAAAACTCCGGAGTTATAAGCGAAACAGTTGAGCTGATAAGAGCAACCCCCAGTTGTTGGTCAGGACTAGTAAAAAGTGTTGCCTACATTTGGGATATTAATTTTGTTACATTCATCTGCAAAAATTCAAAAACAAATAAGTGAAAACAAATGAACAGGGTATTTTGTGGTCGGGAAACTTGACTGCAGCGCCCTTACTTGTTTTTTTTAAATAAATGACAAACATCATACAACATTCCTATAAAAAATTCGACTTTATGCCAAAATTTGGGCCATTCAGCCCTGTGTGCCCCGATGACTGTATATAGTCACTTGTTTTTTTATACTCTGTACCGTAGGTTCATAGAGTATTATAAGTTTGTGCAAAAGTATGTAAGAGGGAGAAGGAAATATTTCCGACCCCATAAAGTACATTTATGCAAGGCTGCAAGCCTTTAAAATAATGCAGGAGGTTCGGTCCGGGGGTTCGCACCAATTGTAAAATCCAAGGTTCGGTTCGCGGACCGGCTCTTGGAACCCCTGAACCCAAGGTTCTGGTTCCAACCTTGGTTCACTAGCACATAAAAGAATAGATTGGCTTTTGATTTATTAATAAGTTGAAAATTAAAGTTATTTACTTTCTATCCATATGCTTTATCATAATGATCATAATTTAGTCATCTAGCTCTTAAATCAGAAAAAAACCAACTTAAGTATTGAAAATGCTCCTTTAACTGATACCTGAGTTGCTGATACAGCTAGTATAGTAAAATCAATATTTTGTAAGTCTTCGTTATTATGACCTTTCCAATATTTTAGAATATTTGTCGATGGTTGTAATCTTGGATAATTTTCAAAGGAATCTATAACATTATTCACAGATTTTATATTTGATATTTGTTTATTGCTTTCATTAACTTCTCGTCTAGGCAATCAGACGTTGAGTTATTTATTGTCGAATTTGGAAAACTTTCATTAAGCATACTAAATTGACGAACCGAACCTCATTTTTCGAAAAGTGGTCCGGTTCGGGTTCAGGTTCGAGGAGTCAAAAATGTAAGGCGCCTGTCTCATGGTCCGGTTCGCGAACCCCAATAAAGCCGAACCGAACCGGTTTTCAGGGGTTCGGTTCTGGACCGGTTTGCAGCCTTGCATTTATGTATACTTGAACAGCATGAACAGCAGAGTCGATAAGGCCATGTCCGTCTGTCCGTCCGTCCGTGTGACTGTATGAACGCGTCGATCTCAGAGACTATAAAAGATAGAGCCACAAATTTTTAGCATGAAGGTAGGTGTTTGTCGTAGGCAGATTAAGCTTGTTTCAGATTTGTAAAGTTCCTGCTGTTCTAACTAATTTGAATGACAATGATTGTTTTTAATGAAAACAATAAAGTTTTTCTCACTAAGACTTCTTTTCTGACTCTACTTTTCTATGACAGCTATACCCCATAGATGTCCGATTTCGACCAAACTAAGTGGAATCATGGGAAAGCATTGCAAACTAAGATATAAAAAGAATGAACTCGTTTGCTTTGAAAACAAAAACTTTTTCTCACTGAAACTAGTTTTTCGAACGATCGATCCTATGGCAGCTATATGTTATAGTCATCCGATCCGGCCGGTTCCGACAAATGTGTACCGTATTTGTACCAGAATACTACTTGCAAAATTTGGTAGTGATAGCTTTAAAACTGACGGAGGAGACAGCATAGAAAAAGACGGACGGACGGACGGACAGGGCTATATCGACGCGGCTGTTGATGCTGATTAAGAATATATAGACTTTATGGGGTCAGAGATGCTTCTTTCGGGTTGTTACATCCTTTTTGACCAACCTAATTTACTCTATGTACCCTTGGAACAGAGTATAATTAGTCAAAATACCGAAAGTTAACGTATTGGATCCTATGCAAAACGATTTTGGACTACTATTTAAATCATTGCTCATCAAGTAGAGGGCCGAGTTTTTCCAAAGATTTTAATAAGGTATGACTGGAACGACTTTAGTCGATTCTTTCAAATTTATATAATTGTATTAGTTTAAGTATAAGTCTTAGTGTATAAGTAAGAATTTTTCAGGTCTGATTCAGACCTGAGCAGTTGTTATAATTGACTTTCATGCCTGAACTCAGGCATGTTTAAGTATTTCCCACAGGGATGCAAGCCGGTTCTGAGCTGAACCGGTTTTGAACCGAGCCGAAACGCTTATTCCCGCTGGTGAACCGAACCGCAAACCGAACCGGCTTCCTTTCAGAATTTCTGAACCGAACCGAAAACCACAAATAAAAACGGTTCGGTTCGGTTCAGTTCTCTGACGAGTTTTAACGGGAATTGCTTTCCTCTAGCCAATGATTTTGATTAATTAGGAAATTTGAATCGTTTCCCGAAGATAACCTCTACATATTTAGCGTTGTCGGATCGATAAAACTTCTCTTAATTTACCTGTCATCAATCTAAATTTGTTTTTTCATTAGATAATATTTTCAATTTTCTGTGGTACTTCTTAACCCTAATTCAATCTGAATCTGCCAATAAATAAGGGCATTCCTCCAGGAACTGATAGATGAGTTCTGGGAATCCGACATAATATTCTTTGCAGATTGCTCTAAGGATTTTAAAGATATTCGAATGGATTATAGAAATAAAATTTCAAAAATGGTCGAGTAGCCACTTCACCGAAATCATATTTTATAATGTGCCTTTGTGAACCACTGAACCGAACCGAACCGAAACCTCGGTTCATTTAACTCCAAAAACCATGTTATGAAACGAACCGGCGGTTTAGAAACTGTGCGAACCACTGAATAGAACCAGTACTTATTTTCGAGTGGTGTGCATCCCGGATTTCCCATGAAGCTCAGCCATGAGTTCGGCGCTGAAATCATGCCAGAAATTACCTAATTCCTCCATTGGATTGTTCCCCACTACCGAGATTAGTCCTTTGATTTCTAATGACATTTGTGATTTCATAGATTATATACCAATAGTTTAGTCGACAATATTCTAATACTATATATCATATCATTTGAAGCACAATCTAAGATAGCCTTTCATACAGAAAAGATAACTCATTTCATGTCATTTATATTTCAATCCCAATTATCTCCTGTCTTTCTCAATATGAACTCATCGCTCGCACCTCGGGCTACAAACTCTTTTCAACTTCTCCGCCAAGAGCTCTAGAACACGAACAAACACTTTATACATTTTATGGAGCGCACAAGTTCAACATTTCATTCATTTCCCTTAGCTGAATTAATTGATTCATTTGGCAGGCGGTCATAAAAAGAATATTTCTTCTTTCAATCTACTCGAAGCAAACGCGTGTTTCGCTTCAAAATGGAAATTAATTGTACTCATTGTATAACAGATTTGACTGTCACATCGCTGGGGGGCTGGAGAGGGAGCTTCTGCCAAATATGGGACTCAAGCTCGCTGAGTTGGTGGTGATTGGTGCCAAGCGCTCGACACGCAACGGGTTTAGCTACTTAGGAGTCAGCCAAACTTATTTGGTGGGACTGTTCGATTGCAGTTTACATTTGGAGCTGGGGCCACAAACAAGAAGCCGTGACTAATCGCATGGCAACCAAGAACTCAGCCAACTGACTCACTCCGCCGGCCACCTGAAGGCGTTGGGTCTGTTATCAGATAGGTATTACTCGTACTTGTCCGCCTGGTCTGCCATCATATATTTAGGCATGCTAATTTCTGTGTTTTTGCAGCAATGCGGTGACAATGACACGTCTGTTTGGTTGCTTCTTTGGAGAAATGCGGCAAGCAGAAACAAAATTCCGAAACTGAAAGCGAGACCCAAAAGGCAGTCGAGTAAACAGAGTTTCTAGCGGATGCGTTGCTGTCGCTCCGGCGGCGCACTTATTCATTTATTTTATGATTCACTTGGCATGCCACGACAACTATTATGGTACATAGAGCGTTTTAATACACTTGCAAAATGCACATTAGCTTTGCCCAGAAATATACAGCGCATAAAAATGTTCATTTACAGCACCAAAAGCTACATTTTTGTGTTCTTGACTATGGCGACGAGTTGAGTTGGCTGTCTGTCTCTCAGTTTTCTGCACGATGTTAATGTAGTATGTCGTAGCCGCCCGGATCGAAAGACTCATTATACCCCATAGCTGTTTAAGGACCAATCAGCGATAAATACGTTTTTAAATCAATAACGGTCAAATAACAGATCGGCATAACAATCGAAAACTTTAAGTATTTTTGATTCAAGCGCGACTTTAAGTGGTTATGCAATTGCCCATATTCAAGTGTATTAAAACTTCGACACTTACAAAGCAAGCTTTGCCTTCTCGTTTTCATTTGAGAATGTCAACGAAAGGCCCCTGACATTTTGTGAGAAGAATGCTTCGGTTGTTTGCCAATTGTGGCGCAAAATTGCCTGGCAAAAAGAGAATTTCAACTTGTATTTATGAAATCCGTAAATAAATAATAGCAAAAAATCGGAGATTGTAAATGAATTTTTATGAGCATTTTTTTTGAATGGCGCTTTTGATTGAGTATAAAGCTATATTTTCCAGAGGGTGTAAAAAGGGCAGAAAGTAACAAGAACTATACACTCAGGGAAAAATGAAATTGTAAAACCATCATATTGGGTATTACTAGGCCCCTTTTTTCTTAAAATTAAACAAAAACGAGAAAGCTAAGATTAGTTAGATGCCGAAGTTTTTATACCCTTGCAAGTGCTCGCTAAAATATTTAAAAAAAATACTCGTTTTCCCATTTTCCGACCGATCGTTCGTATGGGAGCTATGAGATATAGTCATCCGATTTGGCTAAAAATTTGTACAATTATGTAAAAGCATGTGAAACAAACAAATACAATTGTAGGATTGTAGAATGCTACCGTTAAAAACAAAAAAGTTTTTCTAGCTAAGACTGTTTATCAGACCTATCTTTTGTATGGCTGCTGTACCATATAGGTGTCCGATTCTAATAAAACTTGGTAGAATTATAATAAAACCATAGAAAACCTGCAATTTCAAAGTTTGGAGACGTTTCCATTGAAAAGAAAAAAGTTTTTCTCACTATAACTAGTTTTCCGTTTGTTCCTATGGGCGCTATGAAATATAGTCATCCGATCTGGTCGACATATTAGTAGTGTGCAGCAAAAATAAGACTCTGTGCAAAATGTAGCTCTATAGCTTTAAAACTGAGAGACTAGTTCGCGTAGAAACAGACAGACAGACGGACGGACAAAGCTCAATCGACTCAGCTCGTCATCCTGATCAAGAATATATATAGTTTTCGGGGTCGTAAATGAATATTTCTATGCGTTGCAAACTTCTGGGCAAAATTATAATACCCTTTGCAAGGGTATAAAAACACTTTGAATTGAATAGATTTTTGAAAATGAAAAACTTTGATACCACGAATTTTCCAGGAATTTTTCCCATTTCTCGGGCGACTTTCCCCAAACCGGTGCTGACTTTTAGCATAATAATTACTATGTAAAATTCAGCTTTCTATCTCTTATAGCTTAACCTGTGAGTGTCAGCAGAAATAGTCAGTCAGGTTAAACCGGTAGATAGATAAGGGCCGATTTCACATCTTCAACATAACTCTATCTATCACATAACTTTACAATATACCAGAGTAAATTGTGGGTTTATCTGACACATAACATCCATCTAGAAGATGTGAAATCGGCCCTCCTTTTTTTCCAAGTCTACAAACCATTCCTAAGCTGAAACCTACGAACATATCGGTTCGGGTTCAAACAGGTCCCACATCCAAACCTTTTAAATTGCTAGCCTCCTTAGTCTGGATCCGAACCAGCCTCCGATGCTTCAAAAAAGTTTCAGTTCAAGGAATCACTTTGGTCTGACCGGATATCTGTTGATATACTGACCGGATATCAATAATGTTAAGGTGCTAAGTTGTAGCATTATCATTTCGAAATCGAATGACAAAACAAATCCAAAAATTAAGGAAATTATAAGATGGGGCCAGTACTTCTGTAAGCTGTAGTAGAGGTCTTATGGATGAAATTTTTAATTAATTGGATCCATTCGGGTGTTGATTCGTTTATTAGTAGCTTCCCCAGTCGCTGGACGCTTCGTTCTCATCGCAATATGTCTTATTTCTTACCACAACATTTCTCAGCGATCTTAGATTTCATGAGCCTGGCTTCGGTAAAAAGAAACCGGTCCTAGAGCCGAACCTTAAACGTTTTTCAAACCAGGAGCTCGAGCATCTGTACTGAACCTTCTACACAACTTCAGACGTGCATGTTCCAGGTGCATGTTCCAGTCAGTCTGATGAGATTAATCCCAGTCGAAAACAGAAACCTCTAAAAACAAACTTTGTGTTGTCGTCAGTGCTCTCCGGAGTTTTAAATTAAGCCACCTTTTGACGGGTCTGCATAATTCCGTCTCGTCTCGCTTAACCCTACCAATTAACCACGGATTGGTGGAAGTAGATAGGAAACCACAGCTCCTAGTTCAATTATAATTTTGTTTTAAACGCGTCTAAAGATAGAAGAGCATCAGTCAGACAACAAAGTACCACCATTCGCTCCACAATATGCTTCATTCAGTAAACCTAATATACTCACCTCTCTGGTCAGTTCTTTCGTGTACTTTTCTTGTTCTGCCACTGCGTGGGAACGCGCTCAATGTCGGCAAACAAGTTTGGCTCCCCCAAATCCAGCAACAAAAATTCAAAATTGTTATAGTTTGTTCTCTTTTAAGACACATATTCTTTTATTTTAATAGTTTGCATTTCTTGTTTTGTTTTGGTTTGGTTTTCTGGTATCTTTTAGCAGCGATTAATTTTTAGTTAATTTCTTGCGTTTGGTTTCTATTCGTTAAGCTAATTTGTCACAAAGAATTTTTGTTTGGTTTTTGGTTTTTACATTAACAATAAAGCGAAATTAATTTAAAAAAAATATCACTATAGAGTAATCTTTTAATACACGTTCCAGTTATGTTTCTTAATGCATTTCGAAATGACATTCATCACATAGATACATTCATAAATATACATAGATACTTCTCATATAGACTATATATAAAATATAAACTTTAGAAATATATAAATTCGAGGTTTGTGTTGTGTTCTGTGTGTGTTTTTTTTCTTAGTTGAAGTCAGTTTGGGGTGCAACAAATCGTAACGAGGCAAAGAAAAACTTACAAATTATAAAGCTTTCTCCAGAGAGACCCGAATGACCTATAGCCTGTAGCTCCACTTCCATCTCTCTCCTTCTCTATTTAAATTAAAACTAATGAGGTATTTAGCTGCACGCAATGCCTGAAATTCTACCCAAGCAAATTGACTTTAATGGCCCGTTGAACAAAAGTGCGCGCATTGACTAACCGACTGACTGACAGGCGGCAAATTGCTGCGGCCCAAACCCAAGTTTTCAATATGAAAACCCTGGCCTTGGCGCTGCACTGCTTGAGGTGCACTGCGTCGACACTAGGTGCCGCTACTACTAAAATACACCTATGTTGTATGCTTTGCACATTTACTTAAATAACTTGGATGAATGTTTAGCATTTGTTTTTGTCTTCCCTTTACGGTTCTTTAGCCAGAATGTTTTGCAGTTAAAGCTTTCGGGTGTTTAAATATTTACAGGGGTAATTAAAATTAATAATAAATTAGTTAAGTTATCAAAACATAAGCTGTCTTTAAAAGTGTTCATATGCTTGTAATTAGGTACATCGATTACATTTTTTTCTCAAATTGGCTTGGTTGGTTCCAGTTTACAGTTTGATATATGTTAATTGTATAAGAATATTTGAATTTTAGTTGTGTTTCGTTTGTAATTTGACTGTTCGCAGCTCGCAGCTGGTTTTGTAGGAATAGCAAAGGTACTTTTGTTTTGTGTACAATATTTGCGTGACTCTTGTGAGTAACGACTGCGTCAGTATAGTTTTTGGCATGAGAAGCTTCTAGGACAGCACTTTTAACTTAAACTTACTTATTTTACAATACTGTTTATAGAATTCTTCAGCAAGCTGTATTTTGTTTTCACTTTCAATTTAGACCTCTGTGGGCATGCCCTGAGCGCAGCTGGACTGCAGCTTTTTGGAGCCGCGAAAGAACATGTCGAACAGGCGACTCTTTTTGGCCTGAAATTTGGGCGGATCAATGGGTATGTGTTCCACAATGGTGATGCCGCGTTGCAGTTTCGGGCGCACAGTTCGCGCGGGGGGAGGCGGCGTTGGAGGTAGCGGTGGCTCATCGGACTCGCCAGACGATTTGGCTGCAGCTCCGAAGTTGATTATGGTGCTGCAGCTGCTGTTGGGCCTCAGCGTGAGCATTGTGTGCACCGGCGCCGGTTGGCATTGACTCGCCAGGGAGCTCTGGGGCGTGAGATAGCGGCAACTGTTGCTGCTGTACTGCGACAATTTGCTGCTATTGCGCTGCAATTGGCCAGCACTGGGAGCCCCTCCTGCGGTTCCACCACTGCCCCCGTTTGTCTTGACACTGCTGCTGCACTGTCGCTGTAGGCTTCCCTTTGGGTCCAGGCCAAAGAGTCGCTTCACACCTCTACGCACGCGCTTGTTGCGGTAGGCAAAGATGAAGGGTGAACTGAGATTGGCCAGCAAGATCATGAATATGGCCAATTGCGTGGAGCCACCGAAGTTTGCTGCTGACAGGCGAGATTGCAGCAGTACCAGGAAACCGAATGGCAGATAAGACACCACAAACATCACCACCACCAGAATGCTGATGCGAGCGGCTCGCGACTCCTCGCGATACTTGAACAAAGAGCTGGCATTGCTCAGGCGATGACGCAAGGAACTCATGTAGCTCAAGGCCTTGGGGGAGGCGTGTATGGCGGGTATCTGCAGCGTGCCTCCATGGTGACGTACCGGAGAGCTGAAGTGGGGATGGTGGTGGGGTGCCTGCTGGCGCGGCTGATGCGCTTGCTCCTGATGCTGCTGCAGCTGGTGCTGTTGGTGTCCCAGCAAATGCGGTGAGCCGATGTCATCACTCAACGAGTCCTGCCTCAACTCAGTGTATTTGTGCAGATTGGGGGAGCTGTGTACCTGGCGAATGCCTTGCAGGCGGTTCGTTTCCCTCAGATCCTGCGAGGAGGTACCCAGCAGAGGCAATTGGCGGGCGGAGTAGTTTCGCTTGATCTCCCCACTGGCTGTTTGCAGAGTCAGCAGGATATTCTGATTGCGATCGGCCAGGGATTGCTCGGGCACGGGCATCAGCTGAGCTCCCGTCTGACTCTCGTTATCCGCATCCGAGCCGCCATCATCCGAAATTGTGGGTAACAAGACTTTGGCTGCCGAATCCCGTCTCAGGCAGCTGGGCGAGCTTCGCTGAGGACGCTGATCGATTTGCATTTGCAGGCCTCCACTGCAGCCGCCGTGTGAGCTGGCCGACGAGATGGAATGCCGATGAACGCACAGACTGTTCGTGTAGGGTGTGGCCTGGGTAGACTGGTGGCCTCCGGTGAGATTCAAAGCACTTTGCAGCAGCGGCGAAGAACCGTTCTGCCGCATCCGCAAGCCATTGCCTCTGGCCTCACTGAAGATCCTCCAGTACATGCCGCAGACAAAGCCAAAGGGCAGCAGTATGATGACGATGAAGTACACACAGGCGTACACCACACCGAAAATGCTGTTCGTACTGGTAATGTTGAAGTAAGTGGCCGCCATGCGCCTCTGCTTGCTCAGCAAGGTATCCGCTTCGAAGTCCAGCACCCGCAGGGCCGACAGTGCCCCGAAGAGTATGCCCACCGTCCAGGTTAGGGCTATAAATATCCAGGTTTTCACTCCTGAAATGCGACTGTGATATCGCAGGGGATCTGTCACCGCACACCAGGTGTCACCCACCACCAAAAGCACAGCCAGGGCCCCCAAAGCCGCCGTCATGTCTATTGACCAGCAACGGAGCGGTACTGGCGGTACTGTGTGTGTTGCCGACGTTGCCACGCTCAGATTCTCCTCCTGGGCTTCCATTTCAGTTATGACAATGGCACTCCCATCTGCTCTCTCATCGATGGTCAGCTCACGACAATAGCTGGCGTTGCATTTGAATATGGTTTCAATGGTGTCGCCCGCTCTGCCGCCGGAGCTGCTCGTAACATTTCGTCGCACCACAATGCCGTCCTGCTCCACCACCTGACCATGACGTCTGACAGTGACCTGATGGTTTCCCGGCTTGGAAAAGAACTCTATACTCTCGCCTGCCTGTGGGGACTGTAGACTCTTCACGCCACCCAGAAACAGAGTGGGAGCCAATATACAGCAACCTATCAGATTGATGGCCAGCAGGTTGATGGTGAAGCGGTTGGCGGTGGTGCGCAGACCCGGTGTAATCCAGAAGGCGCACAGGGCCAGAAAGTTGATGAGAAACGAGATGAGCAGCAGGGCCAGTATAAGAAAGTCTATGGCCATTCTTTACAGTATTTCTTGGGTGAGTTGCACGCACATCACTTCACAGTTTGGGAGTCACTTGTGACACAAATTTCACTTATTTTGATTTTGTTTCTTGCGAACGCTTGCTAATTTACGCGCGAAGTTCGTCGTCGTCGTAGAAATTTTCTTAAAAAAAAGTTTCTTTTCCAATTTTGTTGATTTGTTTTTTCGCCGCGAGCACGATCTTCACTACGAAGCGTTCCAAGCACAACTGTCGTGCGCGGTGGCCGGAGCGCCCGCAAATATACGCGAGAGCAACCAGTTGCCGCTGGCCGCCCGCTGGCTGAGCGAGTGCGGTGAGCACACTGAGCGTGCCGAGCGACAGCGAGCGAGAGCGTTGGCCAGCTGTGATTTGCGATTCCCACGCTCCGACTTTGAAGTTCGTCGTCTAAGGCTTTCTCAGAGACTCCGCTGTCTGCCTGTCCGGCTGTCCGGCTGGCTGTTGCTGTTTTTGTCCTAGTTAAGTGCAGAATTGTATAATCTCTTTGCTTCACTTTTGCTCCGCTGCTGCTGTTATTACATCACGGCGGGGCTGCTCCATTTTCCTTGGAGGGGGGCATTCTGTTCAACATCCATATGCAATGGCCACGCTCTATTTTCTTGGCCATAAAAATTGCATTTTTATTGGTTGTCCGTACAAATAAACAGTAGTCCAACCTGTTGGGTAGAGAGAAGCAGAGATAAGATTCAATGTTATTATTTGCCTTATTTTGATGGTGAAATTAAAAATAAATAAGAACGCCGGACCATGAGGCAGCAAATTTGGTGGAGTGAGTCAGTTCGAATTTGAATAAGGGCACGCTTCTGTATTCTTATCGCTTCCAGGCCGATAAGACCGAATACATAAACTACCCCTATTTACCAAAGACCTAGAAGTAACCGGTGGTCCGGCCTTAACTCGAAACATGCAAAGTTCACATAAAGTTTCGCTTAACACAAAAAAAAAAAACAAAGCTGATCATTTGCTCACAGCATGTCCGGAGGATAAAGTCCAGAATAAGAGCTCATCGTCATAGTGGTCAGTTACTCATACTTGTTCACCGATAGTACGCCGCACATCGCAAGTGTGGCTCAATGAGCAACGGCACCATCATCCACATCATCGTCAGCATCACGAGAGCATTGAGCACGCATGTGGTGAGTGAGGAAAATGTCACAAACCAACAAATGTATTTATATTTTTTGTCGATGTCAGCCTGAGCGCAGTTTGCATGCCCTCCTTTTAAAATGGTGTGTCTATAAATAGAGTACCAAGTCTATAAACATGAATATGGGTCGATCTATTCCATCTCTAGCGGTCTCCGTAAAACACACCATATTTGGTTTCAACTGAATTTTTTCAGAAACAAGATCTCGACATGCCCGAAAACTCAATTTGCTGTACTCAGCAAAGAATCTTCCTTATTTCGAAACACTTTCAAAAATCGAAAAATAAATTTCAAAAAGTGGTAAAGGGTTTGTTTCTTAAGGGTTTTTTTAATCAGACAGGACTTGGAGTGATATTGCTGTATATTATTTTAATGCTTGTTCCAAAATCAAAACAAAATATATAAAAAGAGGACTAAACTTAGCTTTGAACAAATGACAACAGCAGCCAGAAAGAACGCCTACACTCCAAAAAAAAAAAAATCCGGTACGGCATTAAAAACGGGGGTGATCCCGGATATTCTTGAGCCGATCCCGGAAAACATTGATTTCGCTACCGCTTTTTTTTTAGTCCCGAAAAACAAGATCACTTCAAGCCTTCTCCGAGATTACCCTGTTTTTATTCCCGATTTCAGCTTTTTTTCTGTGTATAATAAATATGAACTGTATTTAGTGTGACCAATGTTTTAGTGGAGTTAATGCTTTGATGCGCGAAAACAGCAGTTTTTCTTATCTGTTACACAACCCAATTGTGTTTTTGGTGCAGGTGTTTTTTGATCTGATTATGTTAATATATTTATATGCACTGAAATAAACTGCATCATAGGTTCTGTTCTATTCCAGACATGAAGCAATAAAAATCTCATAGTTGGAGCATGGCTTGGGCTGTTCGTTAAGTATTACATCCTCAATTGCTTAGAGGAAATGCTTTATTTTGGAAAAAATTGACAAAGGTCGGGAATACGGTGACTTAAGAGGCCAATCTATGCACTCACTGTAATACCTTTAAAGCGCTTTTGGAAGCAAGCACTGTTGAAGCTAATCCGAAACCAGTTTTGGAATCGGCGAACATATGTACATTCATCATAATTTTATATCGACAAGGCAACAAAGTTGGTAATTCTGTTGTCCTCTTTTATTTAAGAGTCCAACCATTTTCCATTTTAAGTAAATTTTATTTCATTTTATTTTAACTTTGAATTTTACACATAGTCATTTCGTAAATATGCCAACGGCTCTAAGTTGCGTAAGCTTCTTATCAATACCCGATACTAACCTTAGCAACTGTGTCATGCCGGTTTTGCAAGCTCGTGAATGTGCAACCCACCAACTTGCCCGATACAGTCTATGCAAAAAGGTGAACCCCATCATTAGCAGATCCTCAATCTAAGTCTTACCATGACCAGCTCAAGGACGTCTCTGCATGGTCGTGCGTGGCAACGCCCCAGCCAAGTTCGGGAAAAATAAATGTCTGAGAGTCGGTTTCAGGGTCCGCCCCTTATAGGGTACATCTTCTGAGTGCAGCAATAAAGGAATTCACGCCTGTTTTGGGCGCATCACAAATTATTATTTACAACAAATATGGGTTAAATATCAGTTAAATAAATTTTATTTATGGACTTATGAGTCTTAAGTGCTTTAATTGGACTGATCAACTGGGTGCAGCGAAGACTTTATTTAAAACTTCACGAAATGACGTCACAGAACACAAAACCGGCTGCTGACTAGAGTTAACTCATTTCTTTGTCTGGGCCCAGGGAATCACTTGAAATGTTGTTCACTTTGAGCCATCCGTGATCACGTGCCCGGTGAGTCCCCCCGCAGCGGACGAGCCTCCGTAGTTGGCCAACAGAAAACAGCACAGCTTTAAATTGGCTTACATACGACTGTGGATTCTAGAGCTGATTTTATTGAACTTTGTTCGCGGGTATTTTTCCCAAGCTCCATCGACTCGTTTACTCTTGCTACATGTTTATCTTAATGCGTTCGCTGTAGCTTGGAGCTGGAGCTGTTTTTTCTTGCCAAGTCATGCAAATGAGAGCATTCTCTTTAACTTGTTTACAGACTCCGCACTCACACGTATTTAGCAAGGGAGGCGTTCGCAGAGGGAACAATAAAAACAACAGCAGACATAACAACACAGCAGCCCCGCCTCAAAACACTTGTCCCAGCCAACCTTAATACAGTTGTATCAACTTTGATCCCTCTCGCGTGTCATTTCGTTCCTATCAAATAAATCTCAAAAATACACGCCACACGCGACCGGAAGCTCTTATTAGAAAATCAAACTGATACTGAGGTCTTTTGTGTTTCATAAACACAAATAAGACGAATGCGTATTTAGACAAGTGCAAATTGCCTTTTGTGTTGGTTTATCAATAGTGCAGTCGGTCGCAGCCGCTGATAAGCTTTGAAAAAAATAAAAATAATTTAGATTCCGATTTTAAGGCTAAGCCAATGAGGCTGATATGTTCGATGTCATCCGACTTTACCTTGGTTCACTTTCCACATTCAGATTTTCTCCCGAGCATCAAAATCACACCTCTGAATGCGCTTTCAAAACGCTACTCCAGATAAAGTCCATAGAAATCATTCCTACCTAGAGACACAATAAGTATATACGAAGTCAAATTGTGGCTAGGTGGCAGTCGCTAAAATATTGACACTGCACATCGCACACGAATGAATTTGGGAGCAGATAGAGATGGATGTGAGTTCAAATGATCATTAGGGGGCGGACATTGATAGAGACAATCACTTGGAGATAAGAAATATTCTTTTTTTGGGAGTGTTTGTATGTACCAAGTGTCCCCAAAGGTTGAAATAATATCAAATATTCCAGGCAAAGCGACGAAAATATTTAGTTGATCTCTTTTTAGAGATCGAGGGTTCAACCCCGCTTTGAGACATCTAATGAAAACGTATTTTTTCTTTAAAAACTAATACACCCAGTCCCGATCACCAGTTGTTGGCGCCAGTGGCAATTAATTTAAAGTGCATTGTACAAAGTATTTCCAATGTTAAAGCGCTTCAAAGCCAAGCTTGTTTCTTTAACCCACGAACTCAACCTTCTAAAGTAGAAAAGTTCACCACTGGGCTACAGACAGTCTTCGAGGTCCTGAGTTCAAGTACCAGTAAAGAAATTTTAAAAAATTAAGAAAAGTTAACTTCGGATGGGCCGAAGTTTGCACATCGTCGCATCACGTTTTTCTAACTAAGACTACTTTTCGGACATTACTTCTCTATGAAAGCGAAGCCGATTTCTTTTCAACAAAAAAGTTTTTTTCATTAGAACTATACATTATAGTCATCCGATTTTGACACAACTTTGTAGAATTGTGAAAGAGCATATAAAATAAATAAATTTAAAGGACATTTCCATGGAAAACAAGAAAGTAATTCTCACTAAGACTTCTTTTCAGACTCTACTTTTCTATGACAGCTCTACTATATAGATGTCCGATTTGAACCAAACTTAGTGGAATCATGGGAAAGTATATCAAACTACGAAATGCTAAGTTTGGAGTCTAAAAAACAAAATAGTTATTCTCTCTAAATCTAGTTTTTCGACCGCTACAGTCATCCGATCCGGACGGTTCCGGATAAATGTGCAGCGGATTTGTACTACAAGACGTCGTGCAAACTTAGGAATAAGATAGCTTTCAAATCGCATAGAAACAGACGGGCGCACAGACAGACTTGGCTTTATCTACTCAGCTCTTCATGCTGATCATGAATATATATACATTATGTGGTCGGAGATGCTTCCTTCTATGCGGCACAAACATCTGAACAATTTTAATATACCCTCTGCAAGGGTATAAAAATATTTGACAGTATCTCAAAATCAATAACAACTTCTTCAAAATGAGGTGATGGTGGGAGTGGTGGGGTAGTGCGACCGAGTAACAAAAGATTATTAAAGTTTAATAAATATTATTATTTTTTACCATTTCGCCTTTCTAGGTATCCCAAACTAAGACGACAGAGTGTAATCTATGCGTATTAAGAATAACATATTGATAACAGGTTTAGGTAACACCCTTAGCTCCTATTCTGATGTTAACTTATTGGCAATATTTGTTTTATTTTCTAAAGCTTTTTCAGCCCACTTTTCAAGCGTCTCATTTCCTCAACAAATTGAACCAGCTCAAAGTGTTAATTGATTTCACACTTGGCTTTTTCTCAAACGGCAAATAGACAGTTTTATAATCTTTCTCAGGCTAAGCATTTGCTAATTGAAAGACGCCCCAGGCCACACCCTGTTACCGCAAAAACTGAGGCGTGCTTAAGGCGTTGAAGGGCATGACGAATACCCTAAATAAATAAACATTTCATGCCCGTCGGACTTTGTTGTAATATTGAAATATGTTGATAAGATTTCGCTGAGCGATATTCTAGATTGAATTATATGTGAAAGTATAACTCGAAGGCAATCATAAACTGAGCCAGGCTTTTCCAAGCCATTAGCATAAATCCAATTTAATTAGTTTTGACCAAGCGTGCTGGATAAAACTTTGTTATACTTATACATAGTATCAATGTGTGTGCGGTTCTTCCCCCCTTATCCGCTTATAATTGAAAAAATGTGGCAAAACAAGAAGAAGAAAAACATTGGCTCAACTTTTTATCAGAGTGATGTAATTTGTTGTATGTCCCTGATGATGACGCAGAAATACAAATATAAAGAGAGATACCCTGTTTAATGACTAGAGTTTCTTGAGAATTTTTGCTAAAATCAATGAAAAATATTCAAGCTGCCAAATGAAAGAGGAATGCAAATAACTTAAGTGTAACATGGAATTTTACTTTTGCCTTAATAAACTTTTTCCATCTTTATTGAGTTGAGTATAAACTTTTCCATTAACTCGTTAACTGTCTAGCACAAACAATAGTCCGGTCCCGCAACCACAATAAAAACAGTGTAAACATTATCATCGGCTTCGTCGTCTGCGTGTCATCAGTTCACTGTCTGGTGACGTTTTTTTCCAGCTATCGAACAGTGGAAAAATATTGCAACTTACAACTAAAGCTCACATAAATTTAATATGCAAATGCTTAACAAGTGCAAATAGTCGCGTGTGGTTACTACAATTCCATCCAATGGAGGGGGAATGCTTGGTCCGGTCGAAAGATGTTGTTGTGCTAGCCAGGCTTGAACAATCTTAACCTCGACTTAAGCACAGATGTAAAGCAAACGCAATCTCAATTGCTGGACTGATTCAAATCAGAATCAATTGAATGGAAAGAGAGAACAAAGAAGTTGTCTAGGCAAGGAAAAATGCGCAGAATTCAATTAAAACTTCAAAGTTCATTTGAAATCCATGTCAAATGCATTTTGTGGACAGAAGATGATGTGTTCCATAGATACCAGTTCGGATGATTAAATATTTATTGCAGTCGTGTCATGGATATACAAAAAAAAAGGAGGTAGATGGAAATTAAATCGATTCTATATTCGATAAAACGCCTCTTCCAATTCTTAGAAACATCAAAATAGTTAACAAGAACTGGATTAAACCGAAAAATATACCAACTGATTTGCTATATATATATATTATTTTGAGAAAAATAAATATTAGTATTCAGTAGGCCGGTTCGGCAAAGAATACTCGAACTTTTCCTCCAATCATGCTTAAAAATCTTCAGTGATGTCGGAAAAATAAATAAGTAGACAGCGCCGAGCCTATCAGATCGAACTAATAAAGCAAAGGGTAAAATTGATTTATTTTTAGATTCTAATTATAAATACTAATAGCTCATCTGTAAACAAGCGTTTGTTTTTATTTGGTCGTTTTATACTCAGTAATAAAGGCACACAAGGTAATATTAAGCTTGTGCAAAAGAATGTCATGTATATTCTTGATTAGCATCAACAGCCGAGTCGATAAGGAAATGTCCCTCTGAACAAAAAGATATCAGAGATGGTTCGACGTTTACTCTCGCAACTAGATCAAAAGTCATGTCTTATACAGCATTATAGAGTGAATGATTCGTAACTTTCGTACGCTTTCTTCAAATTGAGAGGGCGGTAAGGGGCGTGGAAAAAAGAAGAAATAGTAGAAGGAATCTAAGCAACAAATTTGAGCTTATTTGTACTGAATTTGGTTCCACTTGAATAGGAATCAACAGCAAAATACATATATAATGCCATAGCATTACTGTGTGCCCATTAGGGCTAAGTGATTGATTCACAAAAATCGCAACCTGACGCAGCCTAGAGCTTATAAGATGATTCTTCCAAAGATATTTAGTCCAATTCTACATCTGTCGGAGCTGCCCGCCATAAGTGGTTATTTAACTTACCAACTACCGTCTAATGCTAATTACAAAATATGCTTAGAAGACACAAACCATCTATCTACACAGATGTTTGAGATATAAAAATGTTTCCCTATTGCGGGGCGTGGCAAAAACTTTAAACTTAACTTGATCTGCCTACAAATATAAGATGCTTATGACCCACATTTGTCAAACCTCTATCTCTTACCATTGACGAGACCGATTTTTCACGAAAAGTCCTCTTAATAATGGCTGTGTAATTGAAACTATTTTGGATTTATTTTAATTTAATAAAGTTGCGACATCGCAGCTGGCACTAATTTTCCAATATAAATTTTCCATGCCATCATTGAGTGACCTTCAACTCGAACAACAGTTTCCCGCACTTGTCCACTGCTGGTACACAACTGCATAATTAGTCTCAACTTGCCACTTTAAATTGAAAAGTTGTTGAAGAATCATCCTCTTGCTCCTCCTCCTCCTCCTCCTACTACACTTGTCAGCACTAATAACATCTTCGTGATGACATTAAAATATTACCACCGGCCATAAACAAGCTCTCAACTTCATCCATCGATTAGTTACTTAATGTAATTGATGATGGCCGTTCGATAATTGCATTACCCGGCTCATTACCATACTCCGGCATTGCTTGGGTCGGCTTGGGTCTGGGGTTCGAATTCCTGAAAAGCTCACGAATTTCTTGTCATTATTTTGGGGACGAGTTCACTGCACTCTCCAGTTGTTGTCGTTGTCAGTTTTCAGACTGTGCTGCGCAAAAATCAAATTACAAAAAATTCATCATAACGAAACGATACCGAGGACGACCATCAGGGGTCAGAGAGCTGGACGTACACACGCACACACACACACACACACACACACACACATGTGTGGCCACCCTGTGTCCCATCATGACAAAAGACATTGGCGAACTTTTGTTGACGCTCACAAAAGCGGAGTTCTCCGCCCGCACTTAAGTCGAATTTGGCCATCTAATGGATGCGAACCGGCTAATTGTCTGTTTTGTTTGGTTTATCATGACCCAATTCAGATATTTGATAGAGGCAAATGGTGCCCATTCTGTTTACTAGGCCGTTTCCCAAGCGGCAACAAAAATGCATTTATTTTTAGCTGGACAACACGCCAAACAGACAAACTGACCTACATCGTCATAATTTATAGAATTTTGAAATAATATTTTCTTGCCTGTGTTTGACCTTAGCCCAGACCCAGTTGGACAGCGTTTTAGGCTCTGATTGACAAGTTTTACATTAAACAAAAACACATTTCATAATTTTGAAATTCAGAAAAACGAACGAGGAAAAGTTATTGAATGTTAAATATAAGTCCCAATACCATCAATATATGTTGACCGAGCAAGCGTCCTTGCCTTTCGGACGGCGGCAGTTCACCCTTAGATAAGACCAAATATAATACATCCCAGGGCACGTGGCCGATGAGTTGACAAATTCGAAATATGGCAAAATGAAAATGTTCCATTTGATTGATAAATGGAGAGGAGAGCTTAAGGAATTAACACTGATAGACAAGTAAATCAGTGTGCTGCAGATAACAGGTGAAATTGGAAATGAGTACACGGCAAAATATTTTAATGAGTTAGATATCAGCAGATAATAATCGAAATAAACAGCTCAATTCTCGGTTCCGAGTTCGATCGAGCGGAATTGTCTACCAAGCTGCATACATTAAATCTTATCTTTCGCCGTTTCACCATTAATTGCAACACCCCAATCAGCATTTTGCCTTTCAAAATGTAAAACTTTGCAACCCATCACAGAACTTGCGACTATGATAATTGTATTGACAATTGGGGAAGGGGCTACGGGCCCTAAGAGTTGACAGCCAAATTACTCTCAAGTAGCCTGATATGTCCGTTTCTTGTTGATAACTTTATCAAGATACTTATTTACGATACAAATCGAGTCTTAACTTATCAGAGTGATGATAAGAACGAAACGACTTAGATAAAAACTGTCTGTCTAAAAGTTTGCCTAGTTACTATCTGTCTTGGCGAGGGCTTTTCAGAGGGCTTTTGGAGTCTGCCCTCCAAACAAGCACTCAACTGACCCAAATGTCTGGCAGTAAGCAAATGGCTTGAGCTCTTATCAAAAATTTGTAGCGAAGGGCGCGTCTGCTGGGGGCTACCAGCTTATGAAATTCAAAATTGTAAAAATCGAGTAAGTCCCCTACAATATTTATTTAATATTCCCCCCAACCTCCCTGCAAATGGCCTTTAATTAAAGTCATTTACATTTATGTTAAGTTAACCGAAGCGTTTAGTTTTATTGGCCTAAATAATATTGTTAATGTTAACGCACATGCGGCACGCTAGTCCGTCCGCTCCGCCACCGGCTCTGCCTCTCCCACCATGACTACGTGGGTCACAGCTGGCAGTTGGTCGGCCAGTTGGCCATTATGGAGGTCTTTTGTTGCTGTGGCTGTTGTTGTGTTGCAGCACTTAAAAAGTTTAACCTGCCTTGTAAAACAGTTTTAAAAAGTCTCTTTTTTATTATTTTATAATTCACTTGATTGTGCGCTGAGTGGTTGCAGTTGCCGTGGCTATTTATAGACTCTCCCCGCCTTCCACTCAACCCACAAGTTCGACAAGAAATACAACAAAATTTAAATAAAACCAAACTCAAGGTCATCTGGTGGCATAAATCTTTGAAGAAAAAAGTCAAGAAAATGTGCTTTAAAAAGGTGATCAATGAGGTAAACCAAAATGAGTTAAATAAGTTTTTAAAGCGGCTAGAAAAAGACTCGCAAATGACTTAAGAATGATTCGAAACTGAACAGAAGAACGGGTCAAAAACGACATAAAAGTAATTTAGAGCCAGAAAGCGATTACGATTTTAATCAGACCGAGGACTCAAAAA
Organism: Lordiphosa andalusiaca; assembly: GCA_035044965.1. NCBI lineage: Eukaryota > Metazoa > Arthropoda > Insecta > Diptera > Drosophilidae > Lordiphosa > Lordiphosa andalusiaca. Next base: position 81,406 of record JAWNNM010002664.1, read on the forward strand.
AGATTAGAGTGTGAACAAAATTTCGTAAAATCCTTGGTGGGCTTGACCATTTAATTGATAAACTATTTACAGTTTGAACAAGCAGGTCTACTTATTAGATTATCAAACCGATTCGTCGATCAGTGAAAGCCCAGACTTACTGGGCACTCTTACTTCGAATTGCTTTAAATTATATGGACAAATGTAAGCCTTAGCTAAGGTAGATTCGCCATTAAACGTTTGTGGTAGAAACTATGCTGTTGCCAAATAGGGTCCACATTGTCGGTCAAAGTATTATATATTTAAATACTTTATTTGCGAAGTTCATACTTAACTAATCTCCATCAAGATTTCGTAAGAAACTTGATAAACTCAGACATTATTTCTATCGATTTCCAGATATCAGAAATTGGTTGGACCTGAACTTACTCAAAAGTGTCTTCAATTAAATCTGACACAGTTGGCTTTTTGGTATCATTATAAAGCAGAGATGCAATTCAGTTCTGCACCGAACCGAAAAACTTATTTCTGTTGATAAACCAAACCGCAAACGGAACCAGCGGTCTTTGGAAATTGCTGAACCGGACCCGAAACCCACAACTCAAAACGGTGCAGATCGGTTTGGTAAACTGAATTGGTTTGATACGTTAAGCGTTACACAAATCAATTTAAAATCAATATGGAAAATCAGTTTTTCAAAAAGCTTGCAAGTCAGCTCTAGCCTAATAACCTTTTTCGTTGTCATTGTAAACGCCCCAAGTGTCCAATATATTCGATTTGTAAGCTTTAGTTTGGTCGAAGTAGTATAGCTGCTCAGTTGGAAAAACTTTCTGTTCCAACCAAAGGTACACAGAGTATTTGAAGTTTGTACAAAAATCTGTAACAGCCAGAAGCAATAATCTCCAACCCTAGAGAAATATTAATTATTGATCAGTATCAACAGCCGATTTAATATAGCCATGTCCGTATGAACAAACAGATCTCAGAGATTGCCATGTGTGGGACATATGCTTATTATTTTTGCATATAAAGTATATTTTCAATTTGTGCCATTTAATGAAATTTAATTCAATTGTTAAATATAAGAATTTTGAATCTACGGTTGAAGTTATCTTGGTTTCGAGACTATAATTTTGGGTTTAGATTAATTTGTTGTTCAGTGTATGATAGCGAGAGTAAGTGGCAACTGACTTATAGGACGGACTTCATCGACTTCGCTACTTGTTCATAGAAAATAACTGTAAGTAATAAGCATTATTTATGGATCGACATTGTTTGATTTTGAAGACAATCGGATGCCAGTATCTTTCAACTGGAATGTGTATGATGCATTTTCGTCAAAGCGTTTCAAACGTTTCAAATATAAAATATTTGATTGATTTTTGATTCCAGTTTCTCAATTGAGATATTAGGCAAGTGTTATAGTCAATCTTAGAAGCACAAAAATATATTTGAAGCTGTATTCAGTTCTCAAATGAGCTTTTTGACAGCCAACTCAAAGTAACCTCAGAAATTGTTCACCCATTTTATATGAGATATTGACGAAAGAAAATACAGCAATACAAATACAGTATAACTGTAAAAATATAATAGGCAATAACTGGAAATCATTAACTTAATTGTAAGTTGTCCTAAAAACTAACTTTCAATGTCAATCACAACTAAGCATGAGTAAGCAAACTCTTTGGATGTTTGAGCACAAAGTCCAAACAGAAACGGAATTACTTAACCATCGTCCGAGCAGTGTTCTCCACTTTTACTGCAACTAAGATTCAAACGAAATGTGACTTGCATTTAGTAACGGACGCAAATTGCAATTAAATCAACAAAATATAGCAAGTTAATTCCAATTTAATTACTTTGAATAACTTAAGAATCTGCGTGCGAAATTGCACTTTTATTAATATTTTTTCTTATAAATCAGCATTTACCTACAAATGCTCTACATTCAAAGAAAGTCACAACAAAAATTAAATTGAACTTGTTACAGAGCAGAACTTGTTTGCAAGTTGGAAACTTGTTGGTAAGTTTCACATACTGTTGCTATTGTCCACCGAACAGATTGGCACTTGGCTCTCGGCAATTATCTATATCCGATTTTAAGTAAGAAATCAGCTTTGATAGCTTCGAGTAGTCACCATTGAAACCATGTTCAGCTTTTCTAACAATATCAAAGCCCACTCCGTGAGTTCATTGCCCCACGTTCTATGCAGCGGTTTGGGTTTCGGATCGCCGGCCACTGCCATAATTGCTGCGGTCATAAAGTGCAATCGTGTAGAAAATTGCAAGGTTGCAAAAATAATGCGAAACATAAAATCCACACACAGTCCGCGAGCTGCAACTTAGCAAGATTAAGATTAACTTTAAACATTTGAATTAAGTTTCAAAGCTAAGTGACAAAACTTTGACCCTTGACGTAGGTTGCGGTTGCGGTTGCGGTTGCCGGCTGCTAGAAGTCTCCACTCAATCATGTTAAGTGCCCAATTAATATCAATTGAACCTTCTCCCTATCCATATGCATGCCTTTATATTCTCTAATAGGAGCTACCGGATATAGAGCAGCCATATCATATAGAAACTCGTATTACCTAACCAGCTTATTAAGTATTTATGTGCAATTGTATCGTATGAATTTGGTGCGAATAGAAAAAATATTCACAAAAAAAAGTGTGAGATTAGGACGAATTAAAAATTACTGAGCCAGCTATGTGAGTTAGGGAAACATTTGGTGAAAAGTGTATACAGTAGGGGAATTGTGGAAACAATTTTAATTATAATAAATAAGGGAATTAGCGAAAGAGATTATAAAAAATATTCCAATAATTCACAAAGTATAATTTCAGCAAACAAAACGAGCTTTTTAAAGAGCCTTTTTATCAGCTCGTACCATCAGCAGTGTTTAAGTTGTCTTCGCACGTATGAGACTCAAGTTATGCATAGAAAGACTTAACCTTCGACGACAGTGTGTCAAATTTGAAAAATTAAATCCAATCGGTAAGCAAGTAAACCCTTGAGTAGGTACAACGACCGACTTTATATTCTCCAAATACCACGGGGCTAATACAAGTGGCTGTAATATTAATTGGAAATCGACTAAATTAAATTGAAACATGCTTGAGTTATACAAATAAGTCACCAAATATAGAACCCTGGCTAGATGCTGCTTCTCGATGTGTTCGAGCCAAACAATCGCATGACATAGTTTAGATTTAACTGAATTTGATTACCCACTCACCCTCAACGATCCTCCCTCTCCCACACTTACAACAGCTCCCCCTAACTTTTGTCATTGTTGGTACGTGCCAAACAATGCTACAAAGGAATTTATGTTTTTAATGAAAAACAGCAAATTATATAAATTTTCGCAATGCAAGCCGCAGAAAAACAAATTGGAATATCAAATGACTTTTTTATTCCCAGAAATGAGGGAAACAAAAAGGCAAATCGGCGGCCACTGGTCAGGCCTTTCTGATAAAGTTAACACCTTTAAGCCACAGAGGCAACAACAAGATAATCGAGCAAACTTGCAAACACGAGTTCCGTCCGCTCGTCCGGCAATCGGTCAACTGACACTTGTTCGTGTCCAATTCGAGCGGGGAATGAATTTTGAAAATCGATATGACTTGAAGGAGAAACAAGGCCAGTTGTCTGGCCAAATGGCAAATATCGAATCGTCACGCGCCCTCCTCAGCCGATCCCGCACCAGGGTGGTCATCAGTTTGATAGATGATAGAAAGCAGTCCTCCGAGTGTCACACAAAAAGTAAGTAATTGCCGCACATTTGGCAAACTCATACACAAGCGATTAGAAAGTGGCCGACCTAGGGCTGATAATGTCAGGAAATGCCGCTGTCTGCTTAAATTTTGATAGCACAGCCAAAAGTCTTAAAACGTGAGTAACGTTTTTTTCTTTGTTGTGGTTCGATTTGGCCAGAGGCCAAAAATGTGCGGCCAGCGAAATTTATTTGTTCTAATGAATGAACGAACGTCGTGTGTGTGTGTGTGTGCATGTGAATGAATGTGTTCTGCACTAGCAGGCAGGAAATATGAGCGCCGCCCAGCTTGAGTTAATAAGCAGACACCAACACGGCGTATGCGTAACTTTTTGTTTTAATTTGTGCGTAGCGAAATGAACATTTCGTGATGCGCTTGTATTTTTATTTATTTTCATTTCGCTGTAAAAACTAGACCGAAAATAGAACCTCTTTGTAAAGTGAGGCGTGAAAACAACAAATGGGTTGTGATTTCAGAGTAGAACAAATGACCTTTCCAGAGGTTTCCCAGCTTGTGCTATGTTTGGGTCATTGCTCGCAAGCCCGAAACAAGTCGCTTATTTGTATCTTTATGGCACTCTAAATCAAAACTTAATTGATTTAATTGTCTGAAGTCGATGAGTAACTTGGCTTATCTACCAACTACACACACTTGCAAACTTTATATTTCGAGTGCAATCTTTTCCAAAGCGCGCTGCTTGCACATTCTAGAAGAGCGACGCGATGCCGGCTAATAGCTCATATTTCTAGTTGTAGATTTTATGATGATATATTAACGCCGCGCCAAATGCTTGCCATGAGGTGCTATAAACGCCTGGCCACTTGGCTGAAAGAAGAGCAAGCGAGCAACAACGTTGCCGTCACATCCGCCATAGCTATAGCTTAGTTATAGCTACTTAACACTTCTTTTCTCATTTATTTTGCCGGAGAGCGAAAATTGTTTATTTTCATACCAATAAATTTTGATGGCGAAGCTGCCTCATAAATCTGCCAAAGAAAATAGAAGCATATCGCATATGCAGCACTCAAGCGGGGGATTCTCCAGCTCATCAGAGAAAGCCAACTGCAGGCAACTTGAATTTAAATTGCTTTTTTAACAAATAGCCATGACTCGGTTCGCTCTCGCGCGGTCATTTGAGTAAACAATACAGGAAAATGATTCTGTTGATGACCAGAAACTCAACGTCCAAAACTCATGCGTCAGCTAAGTGTCAACTTTTTTTTTGAAATTGCTAATCATACGTTCTCGTAAACACAGACAAACACCCAGCCAAGGGGGGCAAATGACGCTATGTGTTTGTTCGATAAACAAAAGCTAGAGCTATGTGAACGTCTATATCAAGCAATAGACAAGTTGTTCGTCTCACACAGTAAAGTAAGAGGTTTATGGATGTACATTTTACTCAAAGGTTTGCCAGATATAGGTCATCAGCCATTAAAATGTGAAATACACATTAATGGTGATATCATTTACATATTTCTGTCCTATGTTAAGTCAAATCTATAATTCAAAAATATTATACTCAGTTAAATATATACCCGACGCACATAAGTCGGAACCGGCCGGATTGGTTGACAATAGCGCAGGACTGAGCCCTATTGGAATGCCATTCCAAACACTCGTGGCGACGCGTCTGAGATAATACTTGTATTGAATTGAATATATGTATTCGTAAATGAAATACCAATAATTTCCTGCATTTTGCGCTAATTAGACCACCGAGGAAAGTTTACTTCAGGTAAGGGTACATAAACATCGGCCGACCTGAAGTTAACTTTCACGTTTTTTTTAACTATGACTACTTTTTGGACCAGACTTTTCAATGGAAGCTATACTATATCGATGTACGATTTCGAACAAACTTAGGGAAATCGTGCAAAATCTTAGCAATCCAACATGTAAGAAATTTGGAGGCCATTCCATCAATATTACTTCTTTTCGACCGATCATTCGTACTGAGGCTACATGCCATGGTCATCCGATCTTAACTCAACGTTGTTCAATTGTGGGAAAGCATATCAAATAATTTAGAATCAATTTTAAGAACAGTTAAAAACAAAAAAGTTTTTCTCACTAAGACTTCTTTTTAGACTCTTCTTTCTATGACAGCCATACGATATATACATGTATGTCCGATATCGACCAAAAGAAGTAACCGATGGAAAAGCAAAGAATCACATTATTCCTATGACAGCTATATATTGCAGTCATCCGTTCCGGCCGTTTCTAACAAATGTGCAGCGTATCTGTACTAAAAGACTTCGTGCAAAGTTTAGTGAAGATAGCTTCGTGGTGATGATTAAGAATATATATACTTTATTTGGTCAGAGATGCTACAGGATAATTTTATAATACGCGCAATACAATATACAATACAATACAGTACAATACAGAACATTTACTTATCGGATGGGTGGATTCAACCCACCAAATTTGTTTACTCTGTACCAGAGGTACACAGAGTATATTAAGTTTGTGCAAAAGTATGTTAACTCCAGGAAAAAGCATTTCCGACCTCATAAAGTATATATAATCTTGATCAGCATCAACAGCCGAGTCGCCATGTGCGTCTGACAGGCTGTCCGTCTGTCTGTCCGTATAAACGCACAGATCTCAAAGATATATAGCGATAGATAATGATGATAAGCGATATCTCCCACAGTTTTAAAGATTGATTTGTAACTTCAAGACATCATTAGTATTCAGGATAACTTATCGATCGATAATGATCAAAAGACAGTTCGCTGCTGCAGCGTAGTAGCAGCCCTCTAAAGAGAGCACATGTGGTAAATACGTCACCTAATAGTAAATTCACCTTGGTACAGAGTATGTTATAGTCAGACTCGATCTACTTTCTTTCTTGTTTTTTAAAGAAACGTCAAAAATCCTTTTATTTTTGTAAATATCGGAAAGCAAATATTCCACCGTATCACTAGATATGTCAGAATGGTTTTCTGCAATATTCCATTTAAAAAAAAATGTTTCTAGCGCTCTGTCCATCTGTCAAAGATAGGGAAGGCGGCGGATCGATGTATCGAAACATGCCCAAACATACGATATATCGAAATCGAATATTTTTCAGGGCAATATATCGGATATAGAATATTTCTAGGTGATAGTGTTGATTCCACTTTCGAGTATGCTGTTTTGAAAAGTAAACATATTTTCATGTTGAAAACCTGGAGCTACAATTGATGATTGATGACTTTGTGTCTTACGTATAAATCGGACGTCTATTAAGGTGCTTCAAATCCTAAATATTTTTGAAAATTTCTGTAATACTTCGAACTTAATTAAATTTTTCTTTTAATCTATGTTTTGCATATTCCATATTCCGTTTTAACTTGACCCAAAACTGGACCTTCTAAAGTGTTAACACATCCGCTTGGAAAAAGATTTGATTCGATGAATTATTAATTAATGCGCTAACTAGTATAGATTTTTTTCCGATCCTTAAAAACTATAACAATTTATTTACCGGACAAAAATAATTTTTTGGTGCTGAATCGGAGCATTTTAATTTCATAGCCATTTCCAAGTTCGGCAAATTACGATTTCAAAAAGAATAGAAGTATAAGTATAAAATAGTTGATCCATTTACCCTGATTAATTACAAGCACTCGATTTGTTAACTAACCATCGCAATGGTCCAATTAGAATTCAACAGCCACTCAAATAAACAAACAAAAGTGATTCAATTCATAGCTCATGGTTCCCTTAGTTTCCCAAACTCAGCCCCAATACAACGCCTCCTAAAAGTGCTCTATGCAAACAACTTCAATGAAAGGCGGAAAAACTATGCCTGACTACAATTCTGGCATGGTTGTGCTCTTTAAACTGAGAGCTCGAGCACCGAACTCAACCCAACGGCAGAATGGGGACAATAAATAAGCTCAAGTGCTTTGTGCCATCTCGAGAGGGGCATGACATGAGAGAAATAATAGCATAAAAAATCACATATGTGCCCATTAATTGAGGAACCCATCAATCAGCCTAATATTTATAAGGATATGTGTACACACACGCAAACAAACTCACATTCACAACGTAGGACTCACCACTTGATTACATAAGAGTGGTAATCAAAAGTTACAATTTGGATCGCATCTCTCCATAATAATAAGAAAAACAAAACAATGAACTAAGTGCTTCATATAACTTTTTGGGGGGCAATCGCTGTAAGGAGAATTTCATAAATTGGGACAATGGTGGTCAAAATAGCTGATTTGTTTTCTCTGGGAGGGAGCGAGTTGTGCGCCTGTCTGACTTCCAACTTGCCCTTTCACATGCACGTGCCTGGAAAATAACTATTATTTTCGACACAAACACACACAAACGAAAAGCTGATTGAAATTCGGCAAAGGCAATGCCAACAACTGTTATTGTAGCAATGATATTGGGGGAATTTTTTGTAAGATATGTGGAAATTCTGATGCCCTTATGGAACAATACGTCTGTTAAACACAAAAAATTCAATGTCAAATAATCAAATTGCTTGCAAAGAAATAATCAAATTTAAGCTACTAATTTGAATCTTTGAATTCATATCGAAAATATTAAAGCCGAAAACCTAAAATTATACATCGAGTTACTTTTTTGAGAGTACAAATGTGAACTTTAACTATTATTATTATTTTTGAAATATTTTAGCTAACAAATTGCTTTCTTAAATGCATTTACTTTGCTAGGCAGTTGAGGTGCCTTCATATTGGTCATTGTGCGCTGGCCACCATTTTATACCATGGACAAATTGATGGGAGTTGTTGGCTTACCTCTTTTTCATTACATGCTCTCCCACTCTGCTCTTCGCTTCGATGAAATTAGCCTCAACGACAATTCTGGCCTTGGCATTGCCGACAGTCAAACTGTAGAATAAACAATAGGAGAGCAACATTATAATTTCAGCCGTCCTAAGCAAAGGTAGCAAATTATTGGAAGAGATAATGACAATAAATAAAGTGCCTCAAGCCCGTCGGATGCGTCAAATAGTTGTGTCAATACAGTGTCAATTGTTTATGGCAAAGCTCATAAATAACATTAAGTTCTGTGTGTATCACCCAGTTGACTTACTTAGGTTACATTAGAGGTATGACAAGAGCAGATACTCCCTCAGGTGGAGTTTGAGTAGCCGTTATGTCATAGGCAAGTCGAAGAGGAGGAAAACTTTCTTCTGGTTCCCATTTATTATTTGTAACAATAGAAAAAGCGTAATGGTCAAAGGTTGTCTACTAAAAATCAATGAAAATATGATAAAAAAAAAGGCACCTTGACTACTTTGGAAACATGTCTTTTCTTCTGGCTGAGCTTGACAATGGCTTCTGTGCTAAGAACATTTAGGGTTTTTCAATGGGCGGCCGTGAACAAAGGTTTTTTACAGATTAAATAAAAAGGGCATTTAAGAAATACCAAGAAAGGTTGTACTTACTTCACTGAGAAGGAGCAAAGGTAAATCCCCAACAAGTTAAATTTTTTTTAGAGCAAATGTGGGTTGCTAAATATGGCCAGAAGGTACGAACCATTTATCTTTACTACTGTGGGAGATTTGACGGAGGTGGAGGGGGCATGGCCAAAATTAAAAATAAACTTGATCTGCCTGCAAGTATAAGAAGTCTTTGTACCATACACGTCAAACCTCTATCTCGTACCATCTCTGAGATCTGTGCGTTCAAAATAGCAAAATGTCCTTGCACTTCCTGAACTTACTACAAATCTTCTGAAGTCCTAAAAAAATGATTTCCTTTTCAAGAATTCAGTTACACAATGAACCACGAACCTTGCCAGTCTACAACAAAGAATGCTGCAAAAAGTCCTTCCATTCGTGTTCAGTGAAAGATGTCCTAAGTTCGACTCCCCATCCGATATGCAGTAAGACGTTTTTCAGATGGTCTTAACTGATCCAAAGCTTTTGCACAGTTATCTGTTAGTAAATATAACAAACCAATAGAAAGTAAAGTTGTAAGGGGCGACGCAAAACCCTCTAACCACTTTTACTTAATTTTGAGAGCCAGGAACAAGGCCTGTCTCTAGTGAGATCCGCTTTATCGTTTTCCATAAATTGATGAAAGCTCAGAGACTTCCGGTCTTTTTCGTATAGTTAACTGCTTACTATGGCTTTCGTTGCCCCATTGCTGAATTATTGATTTGATTGCCGGCTTTTGCATCTGTCGAAATAAACAAGAAGCTTAAATATTTATCCAAGTCAAACTCTGAAGTGCACATTTCATACAATCAACTCACACCTTGCAAGTATTCACTTGGCATTTGTCCGATATTGACACTGAGGCAGGCTCAAAGAAAGTATTTTGAGACGATTTATGAACAAACATAAGAGAAATTGCTTGTTGCCTTCTTTTGCGTTTTGCGATTGATTGACTGACTGAATGACTGAATGACTAAATGTGTCTGAAATCAATTGAAGCAAAACGACGTCGACCGTCAAAGTTCAAAAGTGCCACTCAACGATATCACGCCCTCTCGCCCCTTGCCCTCTCCTTCTGGTCGACTTGAGGCACTGCCAAAATATTTTCAGTGGCTTGTGTGAGTTTTGTGCGAAATGAAGAGTGACAGCTTAATGTATTTTCGCTTACATCTCCAAACGGCCATCGCCACACCACTGGCTTTTGTTGACTAATTTCCCGTCGGGGCCATTATTTGAAGCAGCACGCAAATTTCGCATTTCTCTGCTTCGCTTGGCCTTAAGTGCAACAATTAGCAAATTAAATATCAACTTTTGCATAAGCTCAACATTTCTTTCCTCTCGCTTGGCTGACATTGAAATACAATTAAAAACAGTGATGTCCCCCCGGCAAATTGGGAAAGTTTCCAAGTTGCTTCCTCTATTCTTTTTTCTGCAAGCGGACTGGCATAATTTCCAATTGACAACAGTTAAGGGGTTTTTTTGATTTTATCAGCTGAGACCATAAATTTGAAATAATCAATTTAGGAAATTTACTGCAAAGTGATTTAATGTTGGGAATTCTACAGCTTTTTTTTTTGCTACAATTATTAATAAATAATGAAACAATTTTTGTTTAACTCGTGATCACGCGTGGCCACCATGTTGAGTGGTGAACTCAACCCCCCACCAAAGTCACACAAGCAAAATGTGAATCACATTTTTATGATGTTGCGAGAATCTGAATCTGGCTGTTATTGTCCATTTCAAAATGAGATTTTATTAACAAGTCGGCTTTATTATTTAGATATGTTGTATCTTCGAAAGTTATAAATTGAGTTTTGGTACAAATGGTTGGAAAGCCATAGAAGTTAGTAAAACTTCGAAAACCGTATTCGATCGGGATCAAAAAGAAGCTTTTGGGAATCACTTAGAATTTTTGGAAAATCAAGAAGTGACGACAATTATTTTCCTTTAGTATTTCATCTTTTTTAGTTAGTTGATAAAAATGCGTGCTCGATTGTCTTTCTCTGTCTCTGAGTCAGATTAATATCTCGTTATACCCGTTACTCAAAGAGTAAAAAGGGTATACTAAAGTCGTGCAAATGTATGTAACAGGCAGAAGGAAGCATCTCCGACCCCATAAAGTATATATATCGAGTCGATATAGCAATGTCCGTCCGTCCGTAAGAACAAACAGATCTCAGAGATGGTAAGAAAAAGAGTTATAGCATTTATAGGAACATATGCTTCTTATATTTGCAGGCAGATCAAGGTTATTTTAGATAGAAAGTTCGTACATTCTGAACATTCTTAGCAATTAGTATTACTTATCGATCTGCTTAAGAAATTCTGAATGTCGGATGAATGATTATCGAGTTATTAGGAAAACAAATATTTATGCTGGGCAGCAACGGCTGAAACTGCGATGGGCAGCACTGTACACACTGAAACACTTTTTTGTGGTAAAGAGAATGTTATAGTCGGGCTTGAACGACTTTCTTACTTGTTTTAAAAGCGCTTTTTACATTTCCTTAATTGTATTTTTTGAAGTTTATGTTACGCAATTGAAATCTGAATGGTATAATAAAGAACTCAAAATCACGCTCTCCTCATTCTATTCTTAGAAAAGATCATTCCAATTTTCGAACATTTTGTGAACATTTTAAGCTTATTGTGTGAAGACTTAAGACCAATCAACCAAATTAATAATATTCTTCATTAAGTTTTCTGTGGTTTTAAGTAAAGTCTTTACCATCCGGGTGATTAAGATCAGGTCCTAGTACTTAACACAAATGTCGGCATCTTTATGCAGAGGACTGGCCACCTCACGCCTTACATTGCGATAAGTCTCTGTAAAGAATCTTCGTAGAGATTATCAATCAGCTATCAAGAATCCTGGAATTATGTTTCCATGAGCATCGGTCTTCTTTTGTAAACGAAATCTTCAAAATGAGATTCCGCTTTGGCTGGGTTATGTACGGTCGCTTTTATATTTTAGCGAAATGAGTGTTAATCTAAACAGGGTGTATGATTAAATACAAGGTCTCTTTACGTCCATTGGTGAATTCGGACAAAAGTTATTATTGATATTTTAGCTCCTGAACTTTACAAATCTGCTGGAGTCTTGAAATACAATTTTTTTTTTAATATTCCAGATAGGCAATGACCGCAATATTTCCAGTTTATATCAAAACAGTCCAAAAGCATTGCTATTCACAAGCGATTTCGAAAAATTGCCATGTCACTTTTTGCTATTTAAAAACTTAGTTTACCCACATGAATATGATAAACAACTTTTTTTCGTAACTGTAATAAATGTATAATCAGATTTCTTATCGCAAAGAGCTTCGCTCGTACCAGACATTTAATTTCAACAAATACTTTGAAGCCGAAATGATGCCAATGATTTGTGAATGGTTTATTTTTGTCTAGAAGTTTGCAATGCACATTGTGGGAGCTTCTCTTCACAGACGTAACATAAGCAAGTCTATTGGCCAGAAATTCATTCTAAAAATGAAAAATGTGGCCATCTTAGCATAAATTTCATAAGCAAAGCGCTTCTCCTGCTCTCAATTTATCACCCTCCCTCTTTAAAGGCACTTAAAACGCAATCATCTTAAAAAATACACACACTCACACTCACACACTTGTTGCTCTGAGGCGTGAGGCAATTTTAAGAGTCAACACACCAAAATCACCCACAAAATACACAACATTTTAATACCCCAGCAAACGCGCAAGATGTGTGTGGGTTTCTTTGTGCCAAAAAGCAAAACAACCATAAAAAAAGCATCACGCATATAAAAGACCCAAAGAGGCAGGGGGCAGCAATGTTGGGATGAAGGTGTTAATGGTTATAATGGCCAAACGTGAGCTGATAAGCGTCAAGTGAACAAATCAAGCAAATGAATCCCCCTTTGATCGGCGAGAAAGAGGGGCAAGCAGATGAGAATGATAATGATGCTGGCACGTGGCTAAAAGGAATTTAATACCCCGATCGCCCCAAGGAAGCTGCAAATGGATTAAATTACCAAAGCCCAGCATCGGAATGTGGGTTAATGTCCTGCTCTCGTTGCCGTACTTTAACCTCAAGGCGAACGGTTTTTTCGTTTTCTGGGTTAGTGGCACAAAACTATTGAGCTGTTTGGGCCACTTGCCAGCTGGACGGACGAATTATTGATTTTGATTCATTGCACGGTTGCGCGTTGGCGCGGCAAACCAGAACCAGACCAGAATTCACATTGCCTGCCTTCTGCATTGATTGATTGACCTTAAAAGCATTTTAAATACAATTATTGGCCCCGCAAATGCAATTATTTCATATTCATTTATTTGCTATTGCATTTCGGTGCTCATTAAGCGCAGCGAAATTGCATTCACTTTAACGCACTCAATTTGTTTATAGTTAAAGGCGAATGCAGAAATTCGTTTTCGGATATGAGCATGAGGAGTGAGAATCAGGCAATTTGCTCTTCGACTAGAGGTATGATTGTTTGCTTCAGCAGTTCATTAAACTCGAGCAAATAAATAAAATTTAAGTAAATATGCATTCATAAGGCAAGTGCAGTGTGTTCGTTCCCGTGAATATCACACACCAAGAACTGAGACGCCGGGTAGGAAAATGCGCGGGCAGTGCATTGGCCCTTTGCAATTTTTTGGGTTGAAGGGCGCTCAGCCGTAAGCTTCTTGGACATTTCTGTTGTTGTTCACGAGCTCATGGGTATCAAGCTGAGTTCAAGGTGCAGAGATGAGTGAGTTGAAATTCGGAAAATTCATACAATTTCCTATTTCGACTGCCAACAACAACGGGGATGGTCACTTCAAATGTTTTCAATAAATTTTTGAAGTGCTTCGCCTTAAATAAAATCCATTAGGGTTTCAAAATGATGCTCATAATCTATTTTAATCTGCGAAGCTTGAAGTATTGACCTATCATGGTCATTGCTCCGTCAATCTGAATGGATTGACTCGGGGTTCGGAATTGCTCACGAGCGAGTCACGCGCTCTGCCTCTTTTCGGCTCTCGCTCAGAGCCGAGAGCTGCTGTTCGAGAGCCGGGAGCACCAAACGTCTCACAGCTCGTGAGCCACTGATTCTGGCTCTTCTGGCTGTGAGCCATAGCTCTCGGCTCGTGAGCCATAGCTCTCGGCTCGTAAGCCATTGCTCTTGGATCGTGAGCCTTAGCTCTGTCCACTCGTGAGCCACAAAATCAGCCTTAGCACGATGTATTTTGATTTTTTTTTTTAATTTTAATGAGTACGACACCTTGGAAATGCTCATAAACGAAGTATATGACCCAAATATGTCGATATTTCCTCTTTTAGTGGCTATGGCTCACGAGTCGAGAGTTATGGCTCACGAGCCGAGAGCTATGGCTCACGAGCCGAGATCTATGGCTCACGAGCCGAGAGCTGGTTGATGGCTCACGGCTCTCGAGCTGTGGCTTCAAGCTCAGAGCAGTGTGCTATAGCTCACGAGCCGAGAGTCGGTCAGGGCTCAGGGCTTCCGAGCAGTGGCTCAGAGCCGTGTGCTGTGGCTCAAGAGCCGAGAGCCGGTTGATGGCTCACGGCCGAGTGCTATGAGCTGAGAGCAAGACCTGGCTCTCGAGAGCTGCGAGCATAGAGCAATTCCGAACCCTGGATTGACTACAGCTATTACTAAACGGATCTTTCAAGCTCAAGTAAATTATTTCCAGGTTTTAGCGTATGTTTTTTGCTGACCTACCGGCCATACTTGAATAAAATTATGAACATATATTACTCATATTCTACAAGGATTGCTGTTTATACTTTTTCATTGATGGTAACGTGGCGCGCATTTCGCCGTGTCATGGTGTGTCACGAAATGTCACGAAGTGAACATGAGCAAACATAGAATTTCGTGCTTGAACATCTGTGATCCATGCGTTTTTCGTGAGTGCATTATAGTAAACATCTTGAATGCAGCATTCAAGAAAGTTGTATAAATGTATTTTTTCATCATTAACAAATGTGTATAATGTTTTCTTCGGGCAGACTCCAATGAAGTGAAATCAACAAGTGAAAAAGTGAAGTGAAGTGAAAAAAAAACAAGAAAGAAAGTCGGTCAAGCCCGACTATAACATACTCTGTATCAACGAAATTACAGCCTTAGCATAAATTTTGATGCTGTAGTAGCAGTTGAAAGCAGCGCTGCTACTCCGCTGCAGCAGCGAACAGTCTTTAGATCATAACTCGACAGTCGTTCATTCGATCTTTATTATTGCTTCGGTGGATCTATAAGTTATCCTAATTACTAAATATGTCTAGAAGGAACAAACCATCTATCTTTAATACTGTGGGAGATATGGCGTTTTTTCTAAATAGTGGGGGCGTGGCCAAAATTGAAAATAAACTTGATCTGCCTGCAGATATAAGAAGTTTTTTCCCATGCACGTGACACCTCTATCTCTTATCATCGCTGAGATCTGTGCGTTTATACGGACAGACAGACGGACAGGACTAGGGTACAGAGAATAAGTTTTTAAACAAAAACGTGGCCCGAAAAAGATAACGAGAATATTGCCCTAAAGCAGCTGCAATAAATAGACCAGATACGCGGCCGCTGTGTGTACGCTACGTTGTGTTTTGTTGAATCAGTTTTTATTGATATGCATTTATTTAAAGCGTGAACATTCGTGACACTTCCCTCAGTCGTGAAAAAATCGTGAGTGACGCAAAACTCTCAAATAATTACGTACACGAATAGTGCGTAAGATGATTTAAATTTCGCAAGTCGCTCACCATAATTATACTCTGCACCAAAGGTACACAGTTAAGTTTGTACAAAGTATGTAACAGCCAGAAGGAATCATCTCCGACCCCATAAAGAAGATATATTTCTGATCAGCATCAACAGCCGAGTCGATATAGTTATGTCCGTCGTCTGTCTGTCTGTCCGTTTGAACGCACACATCTCAGAGATGGTAAGAGAAAGTGGTTCGCCATGTATAGGACAAAAGCTTCTTATAACTGTAGGCAGATCAAGTTTATTTCCAAATTATGTCACGCCCACTCCCGCCTCCGCAACTTGCAAAACTAATACATCCCAAACTAATAGATCCGATGAACGTCGAGTGAATTTTCGAGTTGTAGGGAAAACAGACATCTATGCTGGGCAGTACCGGCTGAAATACCGATGGGCAGCACTTAAAAACATTGGGAGGTACAGAGTATATTATAGTCGGGCTTGACCGATTTTCTTACATGATTGTATACTCTGTATACAAAATATCATGGTAAAATATATCAAAGGTAAATATATCATGTTTGGAAGAACTGTTACGTAATTATTACTTTCAGTATTCAATTAGTTTTCATTACAATAATCTCCATTATTAGAATAAACAATTAGGATTAGGATTTTTTTAGTAATCGAAATTGTAACTTGGCTATTTTAAATTGTAGGGGGGTTATTAAGTAAATGTGCTTGAAAGTTCAACAATTCATGTAATTGTAGCTTCAACTTTATAATGGTAACCAAAATTTAATTTACAACTATTGTAGCATAACATGGTTTTGGTCGTCAAACTGGCGATATTGAGCATATTGTTATAGCCAAAGCAGTGAAATATTTTACGGCACATGAAAATACAATGATCTCATGAAAACATATAATCCCCAAACATAATTTCTATGATTTTGACAAAACCGTCAGGGAAAGAAATTAAGTTCATACCGAGAAATACATGAATAATTTCATGCACAAATTCTCTGTAATACCCCTTTAATGGTACAACTATTTAAGCAATAGTTAATGTAATTACAGTTTGTAATTTTCATTGAATAGTTAGAAGATTTAATTACATTTACAAAACAAAACCTTTACACATTGGAATCAGAACAGCCCAAATACTATAAAAAGCTGGGTTGCTTTTGTGGAGAATTTTTCTAGTTGCCTTATGCAAACGTAATTTCAATCTTCCATTATGTTTGCTAAAAAATCGTACTCAGGAAATGTTTTTGGTAAAGCCTAGTACTGAAAACGCTCGAATTTTCCTTTAGCTGTCAAATTCCATATAATACTACAATACTTAAGGAAATTTACTTAAGGTATTTAGGTAGCAAAAGCAATACACAAAAGTATTTTGAAAATTTATCCCATTGCTAGCAACGAAAGTCACAAAATCGTCGACCATACGTTGATACAACGTTGGTCGACAGTATTAGAGGGATGTTAAGCGAATTTTGACTCGCTGACAGCACTGGCAGCGACGCAAAAAAAAAAAACCAATAGTAATAGAAACTGTAGTTTACAGCTCTGATATTAATTTTGTGCAAAGGTATGTTACAGTCAGGGTTGAAGTGTCTCCGACCCCTGGTTCAGTAGCAACAGCCCAGTGGATAATCAATTCGACTCAGTACTGAAGGGCTTCTTGGGCTTCTATAATACCCATAAATCATTGGTAAAACACTTACAGAGTTATGTCCAAGATAAATAGATATTTTTAGATGACGCATGAGGATCAAATCAGAAATAAGAAGCCCAAGTTAGCTACCAGGAATAATCGTGTTTTCTTTCAGATGCGTCATCTATTATATCCATTAATCTTTGCTGATATTGAATTCATGCCATCCCTTTCCCTTATGAGTTTCAGCCATGAATTTAACACAGACATGTCCTACTCCGCTATGACCTTCACTGATTTCAGGCATGAATTTAGTACTGAACTCCTGGATGTGCTTCATGGGAAGTACTGATTAAGCACTACTGAAAAACTCCTGTATTGAGGCATAAATTCAATATTTGCTACTACTCAGGTCAAATTTGAAACGGAGAACTGCAGGGCGAAGCCATGTCCGTTTTTCTGTTCTTATGAACCCATGGATCTCAGAGATGGTAAGAGATGGGATGGGATATAAGCTTCTTTAACTGCAGGAAGATAAAGTTTATTTTCAGTTTTTGACACGCCCAGTTCGGTCTCGCCCCCGTTTCAGAAAAAATGGTCATATCTCCACAGCTCTATAAATAGGTAAACTAAGATAGGTAAGCTCTATAGATAGGTAAACAGCAAAGTCATAATGAAAACAAACATTTATCACTTCACACTCCTTAACCTTTTGTTATTTTTGTGGCATCCAACTGAAAATAAAACATATTCGGGCTGGAGTGACTTTCTTACTTGTATTATTATCAAATTTGCTGAAAAATAATTTCTCATTTCTATTTCGGAACAAGCAACATTAAAATGTACTAGAAATCAAATGCGTCTTGCTCGCTTCTCCAGCGGAATATAAAATGTTTATGCTTGTAATTGACATGTTTTATTTTTGGTCACAAATCAAACAATGAGAGTATCCAGTTTTATTGCTTAAAATGTGGCAACATGCGTAAAGTTGATAGTGCTAAATGGCTGGGCAAACATATTTTATTGCCTCCTGCTGCCGCGCTTTGCTGGCCTTTATGAATATTTATCGACAATAATATCAACAAATATCCAAAACAATAACAACAACCAGAGCAGTTGGCACCCGCAATCACATGTCAAAAAGGAAAAACAAAATACACTGGGCCCATAAATTAATATTTTGTGCGAGATTTCTGGTAGGTAAAGGAAGGGTAAACTTTGACGCGTGGCTGAAAACGAGAAAAATATTGATATGGGGCATTAGCCGACCAGGCAATTTCACCTTGAATATGCCAATGCAGACAAAATATGTGAACGCAAAGTTCATAGGAGTAATTGCTGGATATGGTACGAAAAAGTTGGATTAAAATTACACAAAAATAGAGAAAAGATAACTTCGGCTCCTTCCAAATTTATATTCCCTTGTACAGTCATAAAAAAAACCAACTAATTGAGTTAAGTGATCAGGGTGACGAGCTGAGTCGATTGAGCTTTGTCCGTCCGTCTGTCTGTCTGTTTCTACGCGAACTAGTCTCTCAGTTTTAAAGCTATCGAGCTGAAATTTTGCACAGTGGCTGCACACTACTAATATGTCGGAACCGACCGGATCGGATGACTATATCTCATAGCTCCCATAGGAACAATCGGTCGGAAAACTAGTTTTAGTGAGAAAAACTTTTTTCTTTTCAATGGAAACGTCTCCAAACTTTGTAATCGTAGGTTTTCTATGCTTTTTTATGATTCTACTTGGTTTTATTAAAATCGGACAACTATATGATATAGCTGCCTTCCAAAAAAAAAGGGTCTGAAAAACAGTTTTAGTTAGAAAAACTTGTTTGTTTTTAATGGTAGCATCCTGCAGTTTTGTATTTGTTTGTTTCACATAATTTTACAAATTTTTTTACAAGTCGGATGACTTTATCGTAGCTCCCATACGATTTTCGGTCGAAAAATGGGAAAAAGGGTATTTTAGAAAATATTTAAGCGAGCATTTGCAAGGGTATAAAAACTTCGGCACAGCCGAAGTTAGCTTAGCTTTCTCGTTTAACTTTGTTTTTCTTAAAGTGCAAGATCTGTATCTTTGCTGTTGCTCTCTTAATTAATGTTTAAAATTTCTTAACTTAAATATGAATCACACCTACAGCAGCAGGCACCCTAAGTGAAATGGGCCTCGTCAATCATCAAAATTTTGTTTCTAAATTTATATTGAAATGCCGTTTCACAAACTTTTCTCTTCAAGTCAATCGGTTGGAAAATGTAAAAGTAATTCAACGTTCACGTACGGATATAAATACTCTTATTGGAATAAGCCTCACTATGCCATCATCGGATGTAATGGTCTAACTTCTGATTTGATCTCTAAGTGTAGTCCTAATCAGCATTGTTTTTTCGAAATCGTTAAGACAAATTTAAGCAATTACCTTTCTCCCCAATTGTAAAACCCAAAACGTTTTGCCAGCGTTGAATCAAATTCAATTTGATTAATTTTCCAATACAGCAGCTGGCTGATAAACATGACCGCATTAAGCATACGCACTGCTGTATTTTTCAATACCCATACACAAAGAATTGCTCAATTTGATACAACAAGTTGTGGCTTTTACTTTTTATTTTGCATATCCTTGACTAAGGCGTTTGGAATTGTGTTTGCCGACACTTGGGGGCAAATTGCATCCGATACAAATGAACACTGTGATTTTCTGATGAGCTTTTGTAGCTTTCTCAAAAGGGCAAAGGTGAGTTGGCATTTGTGGCATTTGGTAAACGTAGTGCTTAACGCATTTTCATATTTGATTGGCTGTGACAATAGTAACTTGTTCATGATACCGAAAAAAATGCGACCAACATTTTTAATATAAAAATTTCTTGGGTCAACCGTCGTCGACTCAAAGCCTATTAAGATCCCAACGACAATAGAAAGGGCTGACTTGATACAGACCAGCGGAGACTGGGTAACAGAACTTTAACTTTTGCCTTTTGGCCAGGCACTGAACTGAAACATAGTTGGTGGAGTCGTAGGAGATGTTGATGACAAATGTCAAGGCTCGAGGGGGACGGGAGGAAGAATGCAGGACAATTGGGCATCAATCATGCGCAAAATTGATTAGTTTAACTTTTGAAATGCGACGCACTGAGGCGGCTACCCAGAGACGCTGTTGCTGATGCTGTTGAAAATATTTCTGCACATCTGACACGCTTCATTGTTATTAATGAGACTTGTGTGATGCAACCGCCGAGGGGCGTAAAAAAGGATACAAGTCAGGTCGTGGAAAGGAAGAGACAAGTCATGTCTGGGGTTAAAAGCGTTCCCTATGTGAATTAGACCAAACAAAACAGCACATGAATTATAATTATTATTTTTTCATAACACTAAATTTTTTGGAAAATACTTTTTTAATTTATAACCTCGGTGTGATTTTTCTGAAGTTCTTGATGCATTTCTAAAAATTAAGCGCAGACTTTCCCTTAAACCCTTAAGAAACCAAATACATGGTACGTTGTCTTAAAATTTGAATATAGCTTAAGCGAGGACATAAAAATAAAGCTTAATATGGCCTCAATAAATCCTAGAGTGCCAAAAACTCTACAAAATTGTCTCTTGGAAACAAGAGATGAGTTCTATCATCCAAAATCTGGCTTGCAATCAGTAAACACAATTGTATCATAGTTTCAAATCGACAAGGCAGCCCCTACAAAGCTGGTCATAATGTTGGCATGCGTAGTGTATAGGTTTGTTCTATAGTTTAATTTGTGAGCTATAAATAATTTCGATTTTAATTTACAAAGAGTGTGCCTGTTACTTAGACTGCCAGCTAAGGTTAATTGCCTCAACTAAGCCTGGACGGAAAAAGCGCAAATCCAGGCGCTTGATCTCAAGTCACTTGACAGTGAACACGCGCCTGCAGTTTGCGACATGCACTTTGGCAATTTCAACGTGGAGGAGAACTCATTGCCATTTCTGAAACTGTAAAAATGACAATTTTATTTTCGTGCTTGCTGCGTTTCTGCGCCACATCTGTAGAGCAGGAGCAAGCATCGAGAACCTCGTTCCTGCCTCGTTATATTTGTTGTAGCGGAAATGCACTTGAAGTGCGCAAGGATTTCCCGTTTTGGAATTTTTCTTCCTCTCTTACCCTACCCCGATTCAGGCTCAATTCGTTGAGTGGTCGTAATGGTAGAAGCGGAAGCTTTCGATTTCCTGTCGCAACGTTCAGTGCATAAAATAGTAAATGAATGCAATTAGCGACGGGCTTTGCCAAAACTTCAGGCAACTGACAGCCAACGTTTTGAGATGATGACAAAGCCAAGAGTAGCTGCTGAGTTTAAAGCCCGCTCGCCTGCACTGTGGTAAATTTTGAAAATTTTCGGGCATCAAATAATATTTTCTTGATTGACCAACATTATTGAGTAGATTCCATAAGGAGTGGTATTTGGAAAATTGTAATGCTTTGACGCTGGCACTCATTCATGGATCAAGGTATAAATAGGTAACGTACTTTAATTTTAATATATTTAATGCTTTATTAATACAAATACTCAGACAATCAGAATCCATTTGAACTAATTAAAATGTCCACATTTTCAACTAAAGCTTAAGACAGAAACGAATTTCAGCCTTGGTCAAGGCATTTATATTTCGCCAAAAGCTGTTGTTAACTGTTTAGATAATAACCGTGCTCCATAATACAGCCGGAACCTTAAAATAGCTAGCAGCTGATACCGGAAATCGTTTCGGATTTAATCTTTGTCTTCAACTCTTTTAATACCAGAGACTTCTGCCAGACAAATGTGGAAATGTTCTATGGTGGCCCGTCAACTTATAGCTTTGTTTACAGCTCTGACAGGGTGTTCTCAGTTGTGTAATTTATGTGCCCCACTCTCACACACACACACACACTCACATAAACCAAAAATTGCACACAAAAGTATGCATTAAAGTTTTATATATTTCTCACTCGCCATGTGGCAGCACTTTCGCCATGCCAAGCCCAGACACTGCTTTGTGACTCCGTCGAGATTGGTAAGATGGGGTTGCCAACGACAGCTTTTACGCCATTTTTTATAATTTGTGTGCTCAAAATGCTAGGGGAAAAGTGCAAAAACTGTTTTTCAGCTGCTTGACAGCAAATTCGCATGACACAAAAAGTGTTTGTTACATATTTATGTTGTTAATTTGGTGGAAATAACATTCTATTACGAATAAGTTATGCAAATATTTTTTTTGGGGTCACACTGACAGCGTAAGTTATATCAAAGATTTATGGATGTAGGGTCTTTGGTTATTTGCATTGCACACAGATCTTGAAAGATATTGGCTCTAGATAAATTGAAATTGAAAAAAAACTCTTGTTAAATTTATTAGTACAGATTTTAATTAATGAAAAGAGTCTAAAGTGAAATACATGAACACCATTTCATAAATGCGACTTACACACAAAAGTTGACGATGAAGGCTTCTTTAATTTTGAAGACGAAGTGCTGGATGCTTTAAGATATGTATATAAGTTGCTCCCTCATGCAGTTATGTGCATAATTTTGCACGATTTTAGTGCACCGATTTACGCTCCCAAATAAAATTTGTAGATACCAGAATTCACATTTCTATCCAGCTACACAAATCACGATAAATTTGCTTCTGCCATATTAATCGAAAAAACTACTTAAAGGTAATTTTTTTCAATATTAATCAGGGCTGCAAACCGGTTTTGAACCGAACCGGTTCGAACCTGGAATTCCGACTTTTATTTTACTACGAACCGAACCTTGAACCGAACCTAATTAGAAATTAAAGCTGAACCCGAACCTGTTCCGAACTCAAAATTTCAGTTCGGTTCAACGAAACTGCCACCGAAATTTTACCTTTTGTCTACCGACTTTATCTGTTATTTGGTGCTACTGACTCCTAAAATGGACAGGAGGGTGGAAAAAAAATCTTGCAAAACGTTAAGGTTTCCTTGTAAAATCCCTACCCATAAAAGTCTCTGTTTTTAAAGCTCCTCGACTCCAAAGCTTCTTGAATAATTCTCAAAAGCAAGAGACTGACATTATTTTGGTAAAAATTTTCTATGTAAACCACGAAATGGAATTTAACTAAACTGTAAATTATATATTGAATATTTCCAAGTTTTCTACTAACCAGTTCGGACCCAAATACCACTCCCAAACCATTTGGGGAGTTTTTAGGTCGAATGCTGTTTTTAAAACATACATAGAAGGCAAAAATTAGTAATGTTGTAAAACGCATTGATTGAACCAAGGTTCGAACCAAAACCTTCTCCCAAAAACCTCGAACCTTAAATTTCCGAACCTTAACCATTCGTAAATTCGGGTTCGAGCCAGTGTACCGTAGATCCGAATATATTTTTTGGTTTGCAGCTCTGATATTAATAATATCTGAAACTCTGAACCGATCGTACAGATATTTTAACATTATGCTCATGTCGCCTACAAAATGTCATTAGCTTTTTCTCAAGTCTGTGAACTGGTTCGAAAGCGGCTAAAAGTGTTTAAAAAAAGGTTAAAACCAT
Source organism: Lordiphosa andalusiaca (assembly GCA_035044965.1). Classification (NCBI taxonomy): domain Eukaryota; kingdom Metazoa; phylum Arthropoda; class Insecta; order Diptera; family Drosophilidae; genus Lordiphosa; species Lordiphosa andalusiaca. The sequence continues at coordinate 105,447 of JAWNNM010002664.1, forward strand.
ATCTCAGCAGCTGTATAACATATGAACTTAAAACTTAAACTTTCTAAGCTTATAAACTTTTTTAAACAAGTATAAAGTTTAAAATGTAAGCATTAACTTGCAGCCGGATCAATTTCCAAACAATTTCCCAATTTAGAACAGAGAATACCTTAACGAATTTTAGCAAAAGAAAACTGATCAACCTATTTTCTTTTGCTCTTCAAATTTACCCTTTTGGACTTCCATAACCTCTTACTTAACTGGATTTTAATGTTCTTTACAAATCGCCCACAAATAGTATTATGGCAAAACATTCTTTAAATTTTAAAGTTTAAATATGTTAACGCCAAAGAACGGATTTCCCAAAAGCTCATTGAAAATGCAGATCGTATTGCGGTCATCTTCGGCAAAAGCTAAATCGTTTTTCGCTTTTGTTAAGCGTTGGTCTGAAAAGTTGGATGACCATTACACTGCCATGCTTCTTCTCCTCTAACTTGTTTGACCAATAACTGAGTATTACTAAGCTACATTTTAGAGCCCATCAAACCAAGTTGATTTAGCAATAGAAGAATTACTAGATGACTTTATTGACGATGTCGCTTGCACATTTTCCTGTCGCCAATTAGATATTTCTCGTAACGTGCACAAAACCATGAGTTCAAGGACGTTTTAAGAATATGCTGCTTTTGTCTCAACAGCGACTTGAAAAATTGGTCTGGTTCGAGCAAGCTGGACACAACTTATTCAGAACAAACTGTGGCAGTGAATGCTTCCATCTTGCCCAATAAGTGATCACAGTAAATTTTAACTCCTTTTTTATGATTTCAGAGCACATCGTAAAAATATTCGGACTGAGGCTGGACATAGATTTATATTTGTATTAAGTCCACAGCGAATTCATCTTTAATTAAATAAATAAAAATAGCCAAAAACCATACTACAAATATTTGTATATTTGTATGAACCATGGGTCACAGAGGCAGAATGTGAGCCTACTGTGAAATATGTCGTCGGTTCGATCACGCATAGGGACATCTAATGAAAAAGTTTTTTCTATAGTTAGATTCCTTGTTTTATAATTTAAAACCAAAATTCTAGTTTTTTTCTTAAAGAACTTACTCATCTTCACTAGCTATAGACATAAAATGCTACTCCAAAATGGCAGTTCGGATTTTGGGTTAAACTGTAGGTCCCTCTCTCTTGAGCGAAAATAAGGGGCATACATCCCGAGAGATTGAGATAGCTCGGCTTGGCCCTTTTGGGCTGTGAAATTCCTAGTTTATATTTATTAATGGGTCACAACATCTGATTTCAATTCTGATTTCAATCTGAATTCACTAACGCATATTATTCCTTTCCCTCTAGTATAATTGATTTCATGCTCAAAAGTTTACTTCTTAACTAATGTTATCACTGCAAAAACAAGTAATTTTGTGCTAAAGCTTCTTTGACTTGTGACAAGTCAGTATTAATATGTTTCTTTTAGCTGTTTCAAGCATTTCACATGCTTATTAAGCAATTAATACCGGTACAGACACCTCAGATCATGAGTAGCCCCTTTTAATGGACATTATTAATCAGCCTTCAAGTTTTCAATTACCGTTTTTGGTATACAATGTGCATGGGTTAATCCAGTCGTCTAGACACGCATACTCATCTACATTTCTCTTGCTCCTGCAATATGGGGTAGACTAATCCATTTTCTGTCATATTGTTTTACGTCAAGAACAGATTGGGAGTCAGGTGGATGCAATTTTTTTTGAAGTGTTGTAAGCGTTTATGGAGCATTTTCGTTTTGCCTTGAGAATTTTATAAAAGAAACGAAAACGCTTCAGAAATTGGACTACGCAGAAAAGGAGTCCGTTTCCCCATAGTACCCAGGTGTCCTGATTCCTATTTGTTTGTTTGTTCCCCATTCTCCAGACTTCTGCCATGACAACTGTCATCGTTACTCTGCAAACCGAATGTCCGTCATTTCTCAGTACGTGTAAAATATAACACTCCTAAGTACGAACGCACTGCTCTCGTCTACCAATGGCAGGCATTGATTGGCAAATTTGCGACAATATCGTTTGGCTTCTGCTGTTGACAGTTCCCAACGTTTATAACTATTTATGATGATGCACTTTGCTCTAGCCACCAGCCGTAACGCCCCCACACGCAACTCACGTTTCCACATTGTCAGCCTTTTTTAATTTTCCCTTGAACCCACCGGCACGTTGCGTGTAACGTTTTACACGTGAGAGACGCTTAGCCTGGGCTCCAGTTGACGCAAACACAAACAACAGCAAAATGAAATATGTATGTATATAAAAAATGCGATGAAAATTAATGTGCATATTTTTATGACGGCAAAATAATTTGCATATCAAGTGCCTGCCGCATGCTACAAACGAAAAAAAGAATGTTGAAATGCGGGAAGTTTTTACGCTTTTCATCAAATCCAAATATGCAGAGATTTTGATTGTTATTCAAATGCATGAATGTTGAGTAGACTTATTTGTTTATAGAGTCATGAGAGTCCTGAATAAACATTAACTTCAACAGAATTTAACCGGTTACTAAAGTCAATGCCTGAGGTGAATTGACAAATGAAAAATAAACACTAAGCAAAATGTAATATGCGTATACATTTGTGTTTCTTGGTTTCTTGAAACTGACCCTCTCATAAACTGTGTTGCCGCAAAAAGCACAAACTGGTGAACAAAAGATGAAAATGTCTTGAAAAATAATTCACAACAAAGCTAAACAGTTGAAAACAAAAATTATGCCCGCAGTCATGCAACAATTTTATTGGCTGTGTATTCCCTTTTTCTTTTGGTAATTTTCTGTCTCCTGAGCTTGAGCTCCTGCTCCCAAAAGCTGACCGAGTTAGGGGTAACTTTGTTGATTTGCCATGGAATAACTAACAACAATAACAACAGCGAATACAATGGTATGCAAAACAAAAAAAAGTCAAGTTAGTCCTAACAAGCTCTGCTCTGCCTGGCACGACTCTGCCCCTTCTGCCCTCAGCCACAGAATCTGCACCTCATCCCTTCAAGCATTTTACTTTTTCTGTTGCACAATTCCTGACTTATTGTTTTGGACCCACAAATCAGATGACAGAGCTAGCTTTAGTGGGATTATTCTTCGAGCAAGAAAAAACATTTTATTTTAGTAATTATGCAGAGCATTTTATGCATTCAACTAAGAATGCTTTTCACTTTTGTTCTAAAAACAAAAAGCTCAGTTATCTATGTACATTTGTGTATTGTGCAATAGTGATGTCGCTTTTGCGATATACAGCAGTAAAGGAGAACGTAATTTAGTAACAGTATTCAAATGGAACAAGGTAACAAATCATATCAGAGAATATAAGCTCCAGAAACTCTCATTATTTATAACTACAAGAAATCACAAATACCAGTCAGCACAACATAGATATAACAAATAACATGATATTAATATTTTTTCACTTTTGATTATCATTTTGAAATCACTACGTTATCACTTTAAATAAATACAAAAATTGCAGGCCTTTGATATAAAAAAGCTGGCACTTTTGCTGAAACAGCTACTTCATTTTGGATTATACCAATTTAAGCGTAAAAAACAAAATATCTGACATTTTGAAACAATCTTTTTTTTAACGTATCAAAATCAGCAATTTCACATTTTATTTCGCAGCTGCATCCAAAGTGTGACATTGTAAAATTATTTTTTGAATTCGAAGTTAAGAGCTACAAGTTTTAGGCAGAAGGAACTTTTAGTTCCATATAAGAAGCATATTTGGTGTGCTCCTAGTCATTCGTGGTAGCGCGATCGAATAAGGCGGCATTGCAATCGAGTCAAGTCCAAGGGCTTCTCCGAATCAAAATTGGTGGGAAATGTTGTGGGTCTTAGCGTTAATATTCGACCAATGGGTTGGTTGTTAAATTTTTATACGTTTTATACGTTCCCCAGGGTTTGGTGTTAGGTCCTTTTCTGTTCTCTATTTATATAAATGATCTTCCTAATAATCTGTCAAATTGTGATGTCCATATGTATGCCGATGACGTTCAATTATATGTTAGCGGGCCGTTACGGGAGATTAATGTTTGTGTAAGTTTTTGTAATAGTAAATTAGATGCAATAAGCAACTGGGCTGATGCAAATGGGCTAGGACTTAACTCTCTGAAGTCCAAATGCCTAATTATTTACAAGAAAGCAATAGACACCAGACAACTGGCTAAACTCACTATTGGAGGAACCGCTATTGAGTACATAAATCATGCTACTAACCTTGGAATTAATTTCAATAGCACTCTGTCTTGGAGTAGCAAAGGCAACAGGTAAAACCTATGGTATGCTCAGTCAACTGTCTCGAAATTGTCTGCCACGTTATCTTAAACTGACTGTTGCAAAAACATGCCTAATACCGACATTATTATATGGAGTTGAAATCTTCGGAAGCTCTGACGCAAGCAGCATGCACAAATTACAAGTGGCTTTCAAGTCCATTGCAAGAAATATTTTTGACCGTAAACCCACCGACCATATAACGCCATACTCTAACAGCATTTTTGATCTCGATTTAAAATCATCACTTGTCAATGTCTGAAAATAATTTGTATGATGCCTCAGCTCGTAGATGGAACGAGCTCCCACATGAGCTTAAATTAATAAGGAAAGGAACGCAATTTAAAACCCATTTAATAACCCATCTCAGAAGACAAAATTAGTAGAAGACTAAGTAAACACAAATGTAATAAATAAATAAACAATACCATACATTGTATTAGGATAGGATCAATTTTATATAAATTTTAGTTAGACTAAACAGTTGTGACTAACCTCAATAATAAGTACATTGTATTTGTAGAGTTAGGATATTAAATCATAAATAAATTCAAATTCAAAACGCACAAAAGTGTGTCACTTTGAAATCAAAAGTGTAAAAGTATTTAAATCAAAAGTGGACAATTATTGAAATTAAAAGTGGAAAGCTTTAAACTCAAAAGTGCATACTTGTAATTTTCAAATGACAAAGCTTATGGATCAAAAAACAACTACTGACATTGGCGGTTTAACCAATGAAAAATGTTACATCTAACGACTTTTTATTGTGTGCAGACTATTATTGAGCAATTGGTCTAGTGTGTGGTAAACCATATTATTCAAGCCTAATTTATTCGCATATAAGTTGTTTTTCCAAGGAATCATACCGAATTTTAAGCAGATAATTTCCCTTGTTTGTAAATAAATACAAATCGACCATTAACACAACCAGTTAGACAGCCAAAGTACTTACATTCATAAGCAGATTGTACTAGTTTTTTCGCCACATTACTATATCCTAAAAATTCTAAAGTCACAAAACCTGTACCATCAGGCCAACTGCATTGGATGCACAATTCATGTCTTTGCAAAGTACAAGATTCTCTGAGCTAATAAATGCAAAGACGTTCTTGTATACCTGAGAAAATGTAAATTTCATTTACACGTTTTTGGTGTGAGATGCCTCCCGAATGGCCGCAAATTAGTAAGACGGCAGCAAAAAAGTTGACAGAAAGTTTAACTGAGGTATGTAAATAACCAAAAATGGGAACGAAGCTTAGAATAAATTTATTTTATTTTGCAGCTAAATTTATAGTTACCAAGCTGTAAAATAACAAATTTTGCAGACCATTCTCGAAATCTTTTAGTTTGTGGAGAAAGGAAGAATTCCTTGTCTGCTTCTGTGCCAGCACCAACACTACAGTCGCTTGCATTCATTGCACAGAGCGAAAGAAAAACTGTAGCATACCAATTGGCGCTGTCGCCTAAAAAGCAAAAGCATTTACCACCAACAAAGTGTCTGTGTAATGTTGTTAGGTTCTAGATGGCCCGTCCTTTGCCAACCGTAACATCACCTCTTCTACCCAACCCTCGGGCAGCATAGCAAAAAAACCTTTAGTGTTGCCTTTGCAGCTGTCCCTTGACGCAGTTGTTGATGTTATTTTGCAAGCTTTATCTGTTGTGCAGGGACAAAGGCATTTGGCTGAGTGTGACAGTGGTATCATATTCTGCTTTTATTCTAGTGGCAGTTTATTTAAAGCAAAAAAGGAGCTTGCATTTCACCTTCGAGCAGCGCTAAGACGACGCGGCCTCACACTCACCCATATGCAAATCCCGCTGATTATCATGGATTCAATGGAATTCCCACTCAAGCCGTACAGATGAACTTGACTCGAACTGGAGGGCTAATGCAATTTGCACCGGCCTTAAGAATAGTCGGAAGGGTAATTGCATTTCATCCTGTTGTCAGCCCTGGCCATCGCCTTCGCTGTACCCACTGCCAGGCTTTGCACTTAATCAAATTGAGCGCTCAGGCAAATGTCACTGAACCTTGAACAGCGGCTGGGGAAAGCAAGTGTGTGTGGGGGATGTGCTGTACAATTACTTGCCACAGTTGTCCACTAGATGGCATTAGGTTCATGAACAACAACAGCACGAAATGAACTTGGCGATTGTCAGGACATTCGCCTGGGCAGAGCCAAAACAAAAAAAAATAAACACCACAACATCACGTACCCAACTCTCGGGGCGTGCTAAACTAGTTTTAGTGAAATTGAAAGCCAGATGGTGGCCCCCAGAGGAGCCACAGCCCCAACTAATTGCACTACGACCGGGAGAACTGCTCCCTTGCACACCGAATTTGAAGGGAATTCCAGTCAGTGTTCCACATTTTTTGTCAGAGTGTAAAGTTTACCTGCAGCGCACCACCACTGATATTTACATTTCCTTCTGCTGGACCAGACCATAAAGTAATTTGCTTAATTCCATTACTGCGCTCGCTTACGTGCCAGGCATTAAAATGCCAGTCCAAGTACTGACCAAGGGTTGGCCGAGGACGATCATTGCCAACACCAACGCAGCATGTCTCAGGCATTGAAAATTTGTGCCAATTAGAGGCGCCTTGTTCCATGGCCCTCCATGGGGCGTCATGTCAACGCCAGACACAACTGCGTATGTAAATCAAATGATTTGTTTCCCTGGTCATTATTTCCGTTCTTTTTTTGTGAATGTGCGAATGTATGGCGCAGTTAATGTTGCACCGAATGCAAGTTTAATGCAAAAGTTCACTTGCACTTTGAAAAGAATTCAGCAGCAGCAGGACGACCCTGGAGGAGGATGAGTAGCAGGTGCTGTCATCGTGTTACAAATTGCTAGTGTTATGTAAGACACGCGTTTTGCTGAGCTGTTGACTAAGTGACACACAGTGGGAATGCGCGTGGACATGACACAGGTGCGGGTTGTATTAGGGTTCAAGGCATGACAAATAATGGGAATGAGTGCGTAAAAGAGCGTAAGTTGTAAATGGAGTTACACATTTCGAATTGTTCTGCAGACAAATATGTTGGGACCAAGTATGCCTGATCGATGTGGGCCCCGTGTTGACGTCTGTTGATACCAGCTACTATTTTGTACTTATTCATGCCAAATTACCATAACAAGTTACATGTCCAAGTCATAGAATCCGAATTCATTAAACAATCGGTATCACTTTTACGAAATTAACGATATGGAATGTGTAGTGTCCGAGCTAAAAATATTGGGAAATTTCCAGCAAACTTTTCGACCCACCCACGCATAAGCTACAATTATGACGACCAATAGGAACAAGCCACGTAGGCAAGCGATCAGACCATTGTCCAGTTATTTCAAAGAGGAAGAGACCCAAAGCTCTACTCTGGTTGGTGTATAACCACGCACTTGGCACACGTGAAGTTATTCGACCAAATAATATTAACTCAAGCAGACGTGTTTATGTTGCCCAATCTGTTAAGGTGTCAAATATTATAGGTTAACTAACCTAAGTCGCCAAGACAATCCAGATTTAATTAGAGCTAAGTCAAGCTCAAAGTGCTAGTTAACTATCCCGGTACCTAAACGTCCAAACAAAAGTGCTTGTGTTTTTTTTTGTGCGCAAAGAAGTCGCATTTGGGTCCTACGGGACGAGAGGGTCATTCCTAATCTCGGCGGAGGGATGCAACCCGGCTACTTTCGTGATCCGGCAATACCAACACCTTTTTGTGAGACCGCCAACATCAACTCGCCTACACTTCGCGTGGAGTTGCTTGTGTCCAAAGTGGACGGAGGAGACCACTAGACGGGATCATTCACCCTAAGAGGCAATCAAAACACCCACCCGTCCGCACCTAACCGGCTGGCCGAATTTGAATTATCTTATTTTTAATTGATCGGGAAGGGATTGCGTAATTACATCGCCAACACAAGGCGACCATAACCTTACTCATACATGCAACATATATAAGTTAACTTTGTGCCACCGTGAATGATTTGCTGATTTGTCATGCCTGCCTAATGCAGATGGGGCTTATCATTGCAGTTTTGGTTTTGTTTTGATTCCCTTATTTTCAAGTTCAAGATCAAGATAATGAAGTTCCCAGATTTGTCGAAGCTCATTATGCTGTTCTTTGACTCTGTAAAGTAAATCGTTGCTGCTGAAATTTTACCCAACAATCATTTGGTTGGAAAATTATTAAAGTAATCCCTTCTTTAAATAATTAAATAACATATGAAATGTATGAGTTTGGTAGCCAACGGAAATTCAAGTCTATATATACTTATTGATTCTTAAATTAACAGCGTCTACACCAGTCATCTTTATCTTGGGCCCAACGATACTGCGATGAGAAACGTATGAATAATGGTATTGTGAGTACATTTGAATATTTTTTTTATATATATATATATATACGCTTGACCTGAATTAATCGATAATACTCGATGGCTACCATACCGACCCTTGTTTGAAATATTATTTTTGTAAGAGTAAACTATTTAACTTCAATTAATTATCACTTATCAGTCTAAGAAATGGAACTTTTGATCAAAATGAATTGGAAATGAATTATATCATTTTAAAATGAATATCTAAACCTTATTGTGTCTGTCGAGTACTCATGCTGAAATCTCATAGGAATATGTGGTGAAGGAATTTGAAACATCACTATGGGACAATGCAAAAGAAACATAACATTGTCATGGAAGGGTGGGTAAAGAAGAGGAACGACCAACATCTATGTTACCTCTCTAAATAGAATCTCAGTGGATTTAATAAGGCGTGTCGGCGCTAAATGAATGATGCTTATAATAAGTTTTCCAACCCCCTTTAACTTAAATTTTTAGTATATCTAACGCGCACTTATTAAATGTGTTAGTGTGCTACCGTACAGCTCAGACGAGTAAGAACCCCGACAATCCGGCGAGCTAGATCCGAGCATAGCGAGAGTGCGCTACTCTTTCTGGCTGTACACCGGTCTTCTAAGTCAGTATAATACCAGCAATTGATAGGAGACCAAACTCTTCCCACAGAAGAGTCCAAAGATCACCAAAAGCACACCGGTACACTACAAATGGCGTGCTGCACAGCGGGTGCCACGACCAACATTCTGCGTGAACGATTCGTGTTTAAGGTAATCTTTTGCAAAGATTACGTGAATTGGACACCAAGATCGTGTGATGTGTTCCCGCAACACTTTTTCCTGATCACTCAATTGCCACTATTCAAAGTGAAAATGAAACTGTTAATTAAATTGTTCATTGGACATGGTTCTAAAGCCATGTTCATCCGTTCGTCTGTCAGTATTAACGCGATAATCCCCGAGAATATAAATGATGGAGCCACCAATTCGGAAATGTATTCGGGCATAGGATGTTTCTGAGTCGGGCCACTTGACTAAAACGAGCTTACACTTGTTTCATTTTGAAATGTAGACACTTTTTATTACAAATGCTACTTTCAAAAAGGCTAGGATTATGAATACACTGTGGAAAAAATCACTATACAAACAGTATTGAAAATCTGTATAACGAGAAGATTTAAATTTTATTTGAACATGAAAGGAAGTCGGTCAAGCCCGACTGAAACGTACTCTGTACCAACGATAATCCAAGCCAAGGATGTATTTTGTTGCCACGGTAGCAGCAGAATGAAGCATACACTCTTTGGCTCATAACTTGACTAACGATCATTCGATCTTCACCAATCTTCAGTAAGTTATGCAAGCATGTTTGTGATTAGTACCTCTGAGATAAGAAATATAAACTTTATATAAGTTTTTCAGAATCAATATTTAAGTAATAAAACTCAAAGAGAAGTGAGTGCTGCTCGTATCGGGTGCTCCACGACGGATTATTAGCAATCTTGGTTTTGTACAGTAACAAATGGACGAATTTTATTCTAAATGTGGTTTACAATGTGTAAATCTAAGAGCATAAGGCTGCCTTTACACAGCTCGACATATGAGACATGATAAGCTAGTAGTCCTGCTTCTCATTATGTTTCGCCTATGCAATTGAAGAGAAGTTCATATTTTAAACAACTAACATGTAGGCCTTCTAGACTATCATGTCTCATGTGTCGAAGAATATGTGTCGAAGAGTAAGAAACTTCATATTATTCATCGACCAACAAACACACGCGCTTGTATTGGCAAAACTTCTATGGTAGAAAATCGATAGTGAAATGTAGTTTTTGATATAAAACTATTTTGTAGCCTTTAAAAAATATTCGTAAAAAGTCCTAGGATTTGTATAGGCGCAGATATTACAATATTAAGTTATGGATGGCAATACTCCCATTCCAACTATCTTTTAGGGATACTCAACTCATTCCTCATTTTATTTCCAACGATACTATTTGACTAATCTAAAATTCGTGCAGAATGTAGTCGCTTTTCTGGGCACTAACTTTGCGCTGCCATAGCTGATTATGCATAATTGCTTTCGAGTTGATTTGATAAAGGTATATACTTGTATACCTCTCATAATATGATGGGCATTTTACTTGATCAATGGGTAAGGTTCCGAATTTCGTTTTGGTTAACGTGTGAACGTTTGGTTTTCGATTTTCAGTTTTATTTAATTGATGTGACGGTTTTTGTGACTTTGATCTGTTTTCTTATTTAAAAAGTTAAGAGAGCAAAGTTAATGTCGGATGTGCTTTGTCGAAATTCCAATTGACGAAAAGTGAAACCCATTAACCACTTGCCCGAACTGTGGCTTTGTCTTTCATTGCACTAATTTCCCCTCATCATTCGGTTTATTCAAACAATTTCAATTTAGCTAAGTCAGGCGGAGGCAAAAGGACAAACAACCACCGCATTCAATTTAACAACATTGTAAACATGACCCAAACCAATGTTCGAATGTCCAAAAACCTTTCAGGCATTATGACTGTCTGTCACATTACAAAAACAATTGGGGGGGGGGGGATGTCGGGCTCAGTGCCCAGGGGTATGTGCCTTTTTGTTTTGATGGAATGCTTCAGCGCATTTGTTGTTCCATTTTATTTCGAAGTAATGAGTCAAAAATATCTTGAAAGGAATATTTTTTAAAACGTATGTTTGATGCTGCCGTTTTCACGCTCGCATAGTTTGCCGCTTGCGGGGACTTCACTCTGCTCTTGTGACTACAAAGTCAGGCAGGCTCATGAAATATTTAGGAGCCTCTGAATGCACTTACACATTTATGAAAGTGTAAATATTTAATGACGACTACCTGGTGCGCCCATCCAGGCGCTGCTTCAACTAGAGTCGAACACTCTGCGGATTATTGTTTAATGGGTCGTAGGTCTTACTTTGGTGCAGGCAAATCCGAAACTGTTGTGTCAAATGATTAACTTGCTTTATTTTGTGACTGCCATTAGAGTGCCAAACGTGACTTTTTATAACGGGCAAAGACTTAACGGGAAAATTATGCGCCTCATAATTAAATTCCGTGATAAATGAAACTTGGTGTTTGGCGATGGCTGACGCGGTCTCTTAATCAACTCACGCAGCCAGCACAAAAAATTGGAGGAGACAAGCGCAAGTAATGAAAGCTATTAAAAATGGCGGCGGTTTAACCGGAAAATCGATAGTCAAGTCAAGTCCGGCGTCAAAAGTAGATAGAATGCAGGCCAGGTAAGTCGCAGTGTGTGTGGACTCCACCCTGTCCCAGTCATTTTTTATAGTTAGCACACAACCATCAAGGCCAACAAGGAAAATGCCAGGGCAGCCAGAAGGGGCAAGGCATCAATATAAACCGCTTGTTATTGATATTATAAGTATAGAAAATGTGCCGGTATCACTACCCATGCATAGAATAGCACAAGTGCAGTTGCAGTTGTATTCGGTTTTGTCATTGTGGTAGCAACTAATTGGCCCGACGAGTGCACGTAACCACCAGAAACTAACCGAGCTGACCACCCTACCCAGCCACTCATGTCCAATTGTCTGCCACTTTAGCGCACGAACTCGCGACACAAATGGAAAAAAATAAAGATGGCCGAGCTGAAAGTTTTCCTGGGTAGGTCATCGGTGCAGGCAATATATCATGACACTGCCACAAGCTTATGAATTTGCCTATTAAATGTGAGAAAAATGGGAGAGAAAAATTGTATTTGATACGGCAGTCATTTCCACCTTCTATTGCAATTCATCGTAGCTCTAAATAAATAAAAACGGGAGGGGGTGTGGCAAAAATTGAAATTAAACTTGATCTACCCGCAGGTATTTGAAGTTATTGTCCCACACACGGCGAACATAGATCTCTTATCATTTTTGAGATCTGTGCGTTCATATGAACAAGGCGGACAGGCAGACGGACATAAATATATCGACTCGGCTGTTGTTGTTGATCAAGAATATATATATACTATTACCCCATAGGGTCGGAGATGCATCCTTCTGGCTGTTACATAATTTTGCACAAACTTATATTCAATGTGTACATTTGGTAAAGAGTACACAAAATAAATGAAATTAAAGAATAAAATGAGTAAAGTTTCTGAAGCTTTTTTATGCCATGTTCCTTCACAGCAGGCAATAACAGCTGGTGGAGGTTTTTAAAGAAAATACTTGTAGGTGACCTGAGGCTGGATCGAACTCTCAACCTTGCTTAGCAGGTAAACACACTACCCACTATTGAATAGCGACCAATTAAAAATTGATAAAGTTTTTTTTTTTAATTTTATTAGCTGTCAAACGATACTTAGAAGTTAGCCCTTCGGCCTAAGCCGTTAAAAATTTAGACCAGAGACATTGCTTTTCTTCCAAGTTAAAAAAAATTATATATAATATTAGAGACAAGCAAAGAAGTAGTACAAACTTAAAAACTTACTCACCTGGTCACCATCACTAACTATTAGCTTCAGCTTTAAAGTAACTAGACAGAAAAAAAATCAGATTGATTGATCAGTGAGAAGTCGGTCAATCCCGGATTTTCTCATTCCAAGTACGAACAGGATTGAATTGATCTCGGATAATTCTATCCAGGAATTCTTGTTTTGATCTCGACTTTATGCCACATGGAATTGGATTTAGCTGGTTATCAAACCTCGACTTGATCCATAAGTAGGATCAAATCAGGAAGACCCGATATTTATTTAAATTTTAAAGTCGTACGCAATTTGATTTTGAAATCGGCTTGGTACAATCTTGCACGAGATTAAATTGAGCTCGAAATTTAATTTTTCGATTTTGAAACCAGCAAGTTCTTGCCGGCTCGATGTCATTAGTTGTTTGTATACCCTAGATTCGGAAAATTTTGGGTCATACTGGAGCCCCTTGATTCGCTAGTTTATGTTGTATATTTAACGAGAACAAAATCAAAAGTTCAAAAAGACAAGTTTTAGAGGACGCGACGGGGCCCCAAAGTTTTAATATTACTCATACGCAGTGTTGCTTTTCAACTAAATATAATTTTGTAGTTGGCGTTGATTTCTAACAAAATGTTTTTCGTACTTTTAAGAGGACACTCTGATTTGAAATTTAGTTGGCGAAGCATAGGCGATTTTTGGGAAATTGTCTTCTTTTAGATAATAGTAAAAAACCGCGGATCAAATACTGAAGTGGTTTTTGGCGATAATGATGATCAATGACTAGTATTAAAATGACTTATTTTAAACAGAATTATGTATTCGTCTTTCAAATTTTGATTTTAAACCCTATTGCACGGGAAATATTTATCCATCATGATATTGATGTGGGTTTTGTTATAATGCTAAGCAAAAACCTAAACACAAAAAAATAGATTGCCTAAAACCCCTGAAAATAACCTTAAATTCATGGTAGCGGTGCTTGTGTTATAATTCTTCTTTCTGAGCCGCGTAACTCAGAGTCCATCTGCAGGCGTACTTATTTATTTTAAATTTATTTTTGTTTATAAAAACACCACAAAAAAAAGAGAAAAGGACAAACTAAAATTATATTAAAAAAAAAACAACAACAAAATTGAATATTTACGCCTGCATTGGGACTCGAGCTCACAACCTCCACAATGTTGGGCTAAGTTCTGAGCCACGCGCCCGTTTTCTTTCTTGTCTATTTTTGCTCAAAATTTGGGAATATTATTATCCAAATCGACATTGCTTGCAAGCCTTTCGAAATAGACAACTCGACCCATGTAGCACAGATCTCATTATTAAAATTTCGACAGAGCTTACGGGGTTGTATGGGTTATTTTTAGAGCAAACTTTGCTGCTTTATATTTGGTTAAAATTTTATTATCTATAATGCAAAAGGAATATTTTAAGCGGGCGCCCGTCCTAGATTTCAATTTTGGCCTTAAATAGAGCACCCTAGCGTGTTCCCATTAAGCTCACTTCAATCTTGGGCCAGGGCTATTTCACTTCCAAGTACGGATTCCAGATAGAATCTTTTTAGATTGATAGACTCTTTCCAGGATTGTTTCAAGCCTTTCGAACTTGTATCAAGCTCGATGTAGAACATATTGAGCCTAAAATTTCAATCCAAGGGTGGAGATCAAATGAATCTTTTCGTTTGTCGTCAAACTGTAGGTCCCTTTCCAAGAGATTGAGAGAAGCTCGCAAGTGGCAAGCAAATCTGTGTTTACTAGATTCCAAGAGATTGAGAGAAGCTCAAGCACCGCTTAACACATTTGTTGTAATGCATTCAACAGACATTTTTTAGCGTTGCTCTTGATTTTCATGGTGTCATGTTTATTGTGCTTATTTCTTAAGAATTAAAAAGAGTGAAATGTACCCCAGTCGAAATAAAATCCTTAAGGAAACAAACCTCATTAAATGAAGATTACTTGTCCATACTTGGAAGGCCCAGGCAAATCCACGACTCCCTTTTATGGCCAGGTAATATCTACAATCCGCCAACTAGTAAAAATGGCTCCCACAGATCCGTATAGCCGACACAGCCGCTGATTGGATTAGCAGAGTCAGCGGAAAGGAGAAAAGGAATAGGATGTGAACGCTGGTGACCGGGCACGGACAGCTATGAAATTTTAATTTAACTTCTGACTCGACCAGGACATGTGGCAGAGTCGAATCCAAACATTACGAACACTACGTGCTGTGGCATGGAACTAAAAATAAAAACAATGCACTTTTATTGCTCCATTTCTCCAGCGAGAGCGTCTTGTGGGTAATTTAAATGATTTGCAGAGTAAAAGGATCATCACGAATGCCGCACAGCCATGGCAGCGAAAGTAAAGTCTGCCAATGAGGTTCGCTTCCCGCTGCTGTGTGAATGTTTTTTTTATTTTGTTTGCTTTCATTCAATTAAGCGAACGCACTGAAAGGATAACACGAAAACAGGACCGAAAGCTATCCAGCCGCAATGTGTGTGTTTAAATGTACATTACGTATACGGCACATTTGACGCATTGTGGGAGTTGTGGCAGACCGGGCTGTGTTGTTGTTGCTGATGTTTATGTTGTTGTGTGTGTATATTTTAATTAGCGCCTGTGACAATATATTTGTGTCGTTGTTTTGCCTGTTTTATGGCTAACATTAGTCGCTCATTTTCATATGTAATTTTCGGCCAGTTTAATGGATTGAAATGGAATTATTATAAATGATAAATTGCCAACAAACCGCGAGTGAGGCGTTAAAATTGTAATGAATATTAATAACCTAAAAAGTTTATGGATTTCTATTTTCAGAAAAAATACTTGTACCAGCTAAGTGATCTCTCAATATACTAAGAATTCTTTGGGGGAAAAACACGAGAAAACTAAAAGATGCACTCGTAAAGTGCAAATGCCTCGTAAATCATTGGCAAATCATTTAAGAATTTGTGACAGAAAAATGGGAACTGCTTAAGACGATTTTGATATATCCGTGAATTCGGGAAGAGACGCAGTAACTATGCTTTATGTAAATCAATTAACATTTAAAAATGGCTGAAAATATCAAAAATACTTTCGACATATCTTAATGAAATCAAAGTATTTTTACGAGCATTCTTTAAAATGTAAGATAGGCTCAGTAAGAATATACTTTGACTTGCTGTTTGCTTATAAATAGTGAAAGAGTGAAAATTCAATTTAAGGTTCATCTAATACACAATGCGACTCTCGAGTCGAATAAACAACTGTGCTTTGCCGCAAGATAAAGTGATTACCAGAATGATCTTACGATACACAACGAATATTTGTGATCGGACGCATATATGTGTATACGCGTATACGCTTGCGGTATCGTAAGGCCTTTCAGCAGTAAATGAGTTCTGATTATGTTAGTTCTAGAATCGGGCTGCAGTCCAGTAAATGTGTAGCTCAAGTTTCACAAGGAGAATAAGTATAGAGCCCAGAGCAACCACATTTTAGATGTAGGCTGGTGTTGACTGCGGGCTTTTAATTTGGAATAGATAAATTTTTTTTTATATCAAATTTTGGATATGAGATGATCAAATCCATTTAATTCTGCAAAAATCGACTTAGGTCGGAAGACAGTATAATCATATCGAAAGACAATTTAAATCATATCGTAAGGCTGCAAAGTATGATCAGTAAATTTTTACGAACATTCTTGGTCATAATTTACCAATTTAATTAAGTGTCGATGGTGTGAGCGAGTCATGGAATATTTTAATTGGCGTTAAGTTACTCAAAACCTACTTATGTGATAAGGAAAAATCAATTTTAAGAAGATTTTTCAAAAGTAGCACTTGCAAGCGTAAAAAACTACTTTTGCCAGGTTTGACACACTCTTGGTTCATTGACGTTTTCCCAATCCCTCATTTTGTTTCCTTTTGTTCATTTTGGTTTGATAAATCTGTACCCTCATTCCCCCAGTTTGTTCCTCCTCCATCTTAATTGGGGACATGTGTAGCTTTGACATTAAAGAATATCTATCAAAATCGATTTTTCGAGAGTCAAAAAAGTAATGAAGTAGTTTTATCCCTGTGACATTTCATTTTGACCCCATAGAGAAGGGGTCGTTTATAAAATGTGAAGATTAAAAGAGACAAAAAGTGTTGCATTTCGACACTTGAAGCAACGGAACGAAATTTTTAAGTAGGCTATGAGGCTTGTGATCACACCGACGGTGGAGTATGATGAGACACCATTCCATTCGTGTTAAGTTCAATCACCAGTCAAGAAAACGTAAAAAAATATTATAAAAAGTATTAATTCATTGTTTTCTGATTATTTATAATCATTTATAATACTTGGCTAAATAGGCAGAGTTAAGTGTGGGTTGTATTGGTTGATTGATCAACCCTGACATATTCAATATACATTTGTTTGTTGCAAAATTACATTCTAATCAGGTCTGCAAACCAGTACATTTTTTTGGCTCTCCGGAACGCTGGCTCAAACCAAAATTTACCAATGCTTAGGGTTCAAAAATTTCAGGTTCGAGGTTTTTGGAAGAAAGTTTTGGCTCGAACCTTGGTTCAGTCCACGCTGGACACAATATTAACATTAAACAAAGCAATATATTTATTAAGATACTAAACTAAATATTGAAAATACATTTTTACCACTAGATAAAACACCATTTCGTAGTTTTTGTAGAAAAAAATTTCCCATGTGAATCATTGAAGATGCTTTGGACGCAAGGATCTTAAAAAAACACAGGCTACTATAGATGGAAATATTGTACGTAGCTCTCAATGCTATTCTAGGTTTTTTAATTCACTTTGCCCATTTTAAGACTCAGTTGCTCAAAACCGACCAGATAACAGATGGAATCTCCAGACAGAATGCCAATTTTTCTGATGTCCACCATTTTTGTTGAACCGAACCGATATTTTAGGTTCGGAACAGCGGGTCCAGCTTTTAATTCTAAAGAAGTTCGGTTTAAGGTTCGGCACACGGTAACAGGCTCGGTTCAAAACCGGTTGGCAGAACTGATTCTAAAATATCAACTTAATCCTTAAATATTGAATTTATTTGCTCAAAAATTTTAGTTTGATATTTTCGAACTGTTTCCAGGTGTATAGTTTCGAATTTTTATTGATATGAGAAAATGTGATTTCATTCTGTGCTACTAAACATTTTATTAAATGTCCTTGGTAAAGTGAGATATTTGTAAAACTTGAGCTAATTATTCTCCAATCCAAGTTTCTTGATCTTGTAATCAAGGCGGCGCATGTTGTATTGTACCAATTTAATAACACATAATTTGCCTTGTCTAGCATCGATTTTTCCTTTGTTTTATGGTTTAGGCCAAATGACATTAATACTAATCCTATCCCGTTTTCCTTTTAGATTTCCGATAAGGTGGAGTCCTGTCTGCCAGCACAAAACCTTTTGTGGAATACTTTGTTTAATTACTGAATTTAGTTTCCGTTACTTAATTTAGTACTTAATTTAGTTAGCTAGTAAATATACAGAAAAAGATTTTGTAACATTTTAAACAAAATAATCACTCAAGCTAATACGCATAGATCGAGTTTTTTGATGTTCTATTATCAATAATTGGCCCTGTTTCGTTCTGCAATTTACAAATTTGTCTGAAAGTGAGTAGATCAGGTTGCCTCTTTTTGACTAATTGATTCCACTTGACATTGAGCAATCGGTTTTAGCTGCTTAAACAATACCGACTTTAATCAAACCAATCAAACTTGTCGCGTTCCATATAATATTAATAAATTAATTTATACACATGCTAAAGCTCACACGAAAATCAACTCGAAGTTCGGAACAGGCCAAATATTTCAATGTGTTCAAAAGCAAATTGGAATTTCCGCTCTTCATGGCCCACAATGCCTACATGCCTTGGAGCAAAGCATTTTTCTTCCAAGCAATAATTATTAAAACTAATATCAAATACAAATAAGTTCCGTTTAAACATTTAAATAAATTGCCTTGTATTTTTTTAATTAATTTTCTGCTAAATCTTTTTGCTACAACACTTTTCCCACAAAAAAAAAAGCACCAGTAAAACGATACCCAACTTTGAACTCGTCAACAAACAAGGTTGAGAAGTTTTTGCTAAACTTTTTTTTGCACAGGTAAATTCCAAACATTTTAATTAGTTTTTCGAATAAGCACACACAAATCTCTCACCCAGTTAGCGGTTCAGTGTCGCGGAATCTCACTTTCTGCTCGACTTTTGATGGACAGTTCACTGGACAGTTTGTTGGCGAATAATTTGACAGGCGTGGGGGGTAATTGAGTGTCTCTTAGTAATGTTCTTTTCAATAACACTTGTTAATTTATGCATTCGAACTTTGTTTTCCTTTTTATGTATGGGGCACAAATTAAAACTGTGAAAACAAAACGCTGGTCGCTTTGTCGTTTATATGCAAATGATACAACAAGTCGGCGGCAACTGATTCGAAACTTTGCCAGTTGAAACTTCAAAACTGTTGATGGGCAACGAAAGCGCCGAGTGCAGCGGCGACAAAGCCGAAACGAACCGAGTGCAAGAACGAGGACCTTGCTCGGACTCGGGCGACCTGAGCCTGCCGCTTCGTCGTCTGCTTTGCGCTGTGTTCGGTGTGAAACTATTTTTTTGGCCAGTTACTTGGGGTTCGCTCGGTTCGCTGCTGACTTCCTGCGCACAAGTTCGAGTTGGACGACAGGATTTGCCAGCTCTTGGGTGGTAAACACAACATGAATGCGGTTTCATGGCAACGCCAAAGACAGCTCTTTTTTGGCATTTTCGGGGAGGGGCTGAGGGATGACGTAAGTTTTTATTGGCGCCATGCCACTTGTTGTTGCCTGTTGGGCGCCTGCTTGAAGCAATAAAGACGTAGCTTGTCAATGTAGCTACGCTGTGCGATGAGCAGAAACATAAGATAAGCATATTGTTCTTGGAATTGAAAAGTTACTTCCAGGAGCTAGCTAGGTATGAAGTTACAAAACTAAGACTGTACAAAAGAGAGTCTCTCGTAATAGCTGTATTTCAATTTCATGTAATTTCAATATCAAATCAATCAATATTAAATTTAAAAACGTCCTAGTGCTAGTTTTTATATCCCGTTCCCATTAAAAATGTGAAAGGGGAATCATGAAGTTGGGCGAATGTATGTAACGGGGAGAAGGAAGCATCTCCGACCCCATAAAGTATATGTATATATTCTTGATCAGCATGAACAGACGAGTCGATGTATGACTAACATCTCTTAGCCATCATAAATATAGTTTTTAATAAAACTCTACCGTGCGCTTTCAGAGAAATTCAAGAATTTAGATTCGACTCCTTCTGAAGGTACCTTAAACAATTGTACGAAAAACGCGATTTTGTGATATTACATTCCCAATGACCCTGTCTGTGTTTGCTGAATTTGTAGATTTTTATCTTGAACCATTAACAATTAAGTTTTAATTGTTGTCGCTGTGTATTGCTAGTATAAAAGTACTCATAGAATGCGAAGCTAGGGTATAGTTGATAAACTGAGTATGAGGTGATGGTTACAGAAGTTTTTTTTAGTGTCGTACTGTGTTATAGTCGGCGAAGAGTTTAACTTAACAAAAAATCAAATGACTATACACAGCCCCCAAAGGGGTCAGAGTCGAGCTTCACTCAATCTCTTGGCTTGTGAGCTTCCAATTTTTGAACAAGAGAAAGGGACTTACAGTTTAACGCCGAATCCAAACTGCAGAGTTTTTGAGAAGCTTTTTCATGGCTTATTACTTTTCAGCTGGCGCTAACAAACTGGTGACCGAGTGTATAAGTTTTATTAAAGAAAAACAATTATTCATTAGATGTCCCTAGGCTAGATCGAACACACAACCTCTGGCAACGTAGGCAATCACACTAACCACTGAGAGTTTAACTCGCTCGATGTAATTGTTCATCGCAGAAATGGTAATGTTCAGCGAGTCGCAGAAACACATCGCTTTTGCGATGGATTGCAATATCCGATTTAATTTAGACAATGTGAAAATGGATAAAATTTCAACGTCAAAATGAAAAATCCATTAATTTACTGTAGTTATGTATGCGAAAATCGAAACCAAACGACTTCTCTACATTCGACTGAATCAATCCAAGTAGCGTTCATAAGAATACGTTCATTTACGTGATGCAATTGTTAATGATGGCAATGTGAATCCCCTACGTTCACAGGGAGCCCACGGTACATGCTTGAATTCGCAGATGCAATGGCCTTCCAGATCTCTTTATTACAATCACAAAAAAACACATATGTGAAAAGAAATTAATGAACTTTTGTCACCAATACAATCATCATCGGATTGTCATGAAATGACATCACGAGTGTTTAAACAAACCATGTGGTCCGGTTAACAACAATTCATCATGCATGGCTGATGGAAAATGCACAAAACGATAACCAAGAGCTTTAGTTTCCGAGATTATCAATGGAAATTATGGATATCCACTTTATTGGCGACGATCAACATAATTTGGCGGTAAATCCATCACTTTAAAAGTTCAAATCAATTAGATTATAGTTGATAATAATCGGGTTGTACCGTACTCACTGTTACTCGTTTAAAGAACACATCAATGTCGAATATTGCAATTCGGTAGAATTAATCAAGTAATTTTGCAAGTATGTCAGCAAAGAAAGCGATATGTCAGTTTTCGGTGTGGGAAGTCTGTCTAGAATGTCTAGAAAGACATGCATGTAAAACACCAAAAATTCCGGAATGGATAAAGAACTCCAAACATGTAACATCTCATATGGGACGTATGCACTATGGCGCACAAAAAAGCATTGGAATCATGAAAGCTATATTAACTGCCAAAAAATCGACGTCAATACAATACAATAACAGTATTCAAAATGGAATTTCAGGCACACACGACAGCGTACAAGCCCATCGATACTTAAATAACTCAAGACGAAAATGTCAATTATCTAACTGAATTTTTAAATGCAGTTGATTTTGCAGACATGGCATGACTAACGTTTGACATTCTTCCACGAAACATCAATCCACCACAACTCTGCAATGGTACCAGGCTTTTGGTGAAAATTATGATGAACAACATTATCAAAGCCACAATTTTAAACTGAACACTTAAAGGCTGCTGAAACGAATCCCAATGATTTCCACTAATATGCCATTCGAACTCAAACGATTGCAGCCTCCGGTGCTACTTGCGTTTGCAATGACCATCAATACAGCACAAGAGCAATCGCTTCAAGTGTGTGGACTGAATATGGTAAATAATTGCATCTCACATGGACAGCTATGTGGCCTACTCACGCGTCGGAAAACCTTCCGACTTATTTGTGTACGCACCAAAAGGAAAATCAAAAAATATGGTGATTTCAACTGCATAGCAATAAATAGCATTCAATCGAAAACATGTCCGTTACTTTAATGAAATACATTTAATTAAATTGGCGATCTTTGCTTTTATTGGTGGTCATCGTTAATAGAACTTTTTCCCCTTTTCTGTCATAGATCCTGTATTTGAATTCTCAGGTAATTGGAGGAACACAAAACGAAAGACATCAAACATTATTTGTCAATATTTTCTTTTAAATTTTTCAACGCAAACAGAAGCTGGGCATATCTATGGTTTCCTCATTTTCAAAATAACTACAACGACTTGTATTCACTGCTCTCTGAAATAAATATTTCTGAGATAGCGGAAAATGAAATGGTGCTCCCCACTTCAGCAGCATATTTAAACTTGTATTTGTAATATTTCTGAAAATGAGTTAAAAGGTCATTTCTGGCTGCGCCTCAAATGGTTTATATGCTGGGACCAATTATGGCAAAACCCTCCAAAATTTTGGTCCATATGTTCCGAATAAATTCCAGTTCGTTAACTGTTGCGGGCTTGTCGCTACAGTCAAGAGCCTTGACATAGACCCATAAAAATTAATCAAAATTCACTGAACTCGCCTCTCGATTGGGCCATTGTTTCGGGAGCATGTGGCACCATCTTGTTGAAACCACATGTCAGCCAAGTCCAGCTCTTTCATTTTGGGTAAAAAGAGTTTGTAATCGGCTCGGCCGAAGTTTGTGTACCCTTGCAACACGTTTTCTAACTAATTTGAACGACATGTCCACTGAAAACAAACAAGTTTTTCCTAATAAGAATACTTTTCTGACTCTACTTTTGTATGACTTATCTTATCTGTACCAAAAGAATTTATTTTATTGTTTCGCATGAAGCCTAGTCGATATTGCAATGTCCGTCGGTCCGTATAAGCGTACCCAACTCACAAGTGGTAGTGGCTCTTCTCTATTTTCAGGATAATTAATTGGTCAGCCAAAACAAAGGTTCTATATATTCTATAGGCATCCGATCAAGCCGATTCTGACAAATGCGAGTACATGTACATATAGACTTCGTGCAAAGTTTCGCAATGATAATTTTCACCTTGACACATTAAATAGCTTAGAAATATACAAAGTGACGGACGGACATGGGTTACATGAAATCAACTCGTCATGCTGATCAAGAATATATGTATATGTGGTATATATAATGTGGTCGGAGATGGATAATTTCAACAAGCTTAAAAAACTTTGTTGATTGATCCTTGAACCGGCTAACAACTACTTTGACTAATATTAAAGTAAATCGGTATTATTTCGTATTTGTATTTGTACACGGAATGAAAATATAGGATCAAACTATTCTCTCGAATTTTTGAAAGCGTATTTTCAGAATTTTTTTTAACTGAGCACAATTTAAATCAACTTGGTCACAGCACAGAAAAGAATAAGTTGTTCTTTAGACAAGACTTCACAAATTCACACCGCCGTCGTGCCACTTCGTTGAGAGCTAAAGGTATGAGGTCTCCAGACAAGTCAGACAACAATTTGTTGTCCTTTATAAAATGATACTAAGCAGGTGGTGGGGCTGTCGCTGAGGTTGTTGTTGGGCGGAGCAGCAGTAGCACATCTCCAGCGCTTGTACATGATACTGACTCCCGATTCGAACAAATTAGATCCAATTATAACCTGTAAATTTTTAAGACATTTGGGCTTCGAAATGGTGTCAATAACGTATCACTAAACTCTATTCACCGTATTGCGTCCTCAATAAGGACTTGATTGGATGGTCTGTTCATATCCTGTTTTCTACACCGATTGTGCCCATTTTAAGTCCAATGTTCAAGGGTTTTTTCCTCTGTGTAGAACAATGTTTTTACTTCAATAACAATTCTTGGAAAATCCGTATGAGAATATGCCTTCTGCCAACATTATCAGAGATGGTCAATTGGTTATTGTAGGATTCATTGTATATCGGGTGCCTGTAAAGGGAATAAAACTGTCTGTTTTGCCTGATGAGAGAACTCTTAAGAACAGCTGTTTTTAAAACATTTCCTAATTTGATTTATGTGAAATTTTTCGCTATATTATTACTGCGACAAGCTCACTTCACCGATCTTTTGAATCATTTAGCCTCTTCGATTTAGTTTAATCTGATCTGCTTATTTTCCCGCATAACATGTCCACGTGGCGCGCCCAAGTCACCCCAAAGAAAATGCCACAATGAAAAACATCACAACAGAACAAATCGAAACGTCTTATGTTCGTGACTTTCGTGGCCCACTGAGTGCGTTCTTTGGCGACATGTTCTGTCGAGTTGCCAACAAGTTCGATGCGGTTAGACCCAAAACATGCGCCAAATATTTTTGTGGAAGTGAAGGCACCAAATGCTGGGTTAGATAACACAGCAGCATTTTAATTAAAAGAGCTTGAGGGATTGCAGCAAATCGCATAGCTTAAGTTCAATGCGCTAATTAGTATCAGTATGCAAAAAACTTAAAAGGTCAGTTGGTCATATGAGACAAGATGAACAGCATCAAAGCTCTATTCCTTTTTTATATGAAACGTACTTTGTATTCGTCTCACCGCGGTCAAGCACCTTTTGGAGATGTGGCTGAGACGGGTTAGGTATATCAGATTTCACAGCAGCCAGCTGAGACAAGTTGTTAACCTCGGGCATTAAGATGCGTGACAGCTAGGCATGCACTTAGATTGAACAGGAAACTTAGCTTGACCAACCGGCCAAAGACCTCAATTCGAAGAACACCCACAAATGTGAAACATCGCAATAGTGACTGAAACTCTAGATCTAAGGATGATCATTTCACTGATCAATGAACCCTTGAAAGCACCCGGATCCAGACATCAACTTCATCTCTGCTTCCGATCTGTCTGCCTCTTGTTGCATTTTTTGTTGCTTCCTCAAAGAATCAATTTCACTTTGTTGGTATCTCTCGAGAGCAACAGATGTGCCCAGAGTTCAGATCACACACTTGTCTCAGATTACTCCAGACACTACAGCATACCCAATGGCAAGGATATCAAATGTTTTTGTCAAACAAAAAGCACACGCCGCGCCTCAACAAGAGTCACCCAGAGATATATGGCTTTTCCCCCAGGCCATTAAAGTTGTTGTTCTCAAAAGTATCGCAAATGTAAGGCAACATTTGTATGGAAATCACTGACAGTGCGGGACTTTTTAGCTTAAACAAGAAGTTTATGACTGTGCAAATAGAAGGAAGTTAAATTGTGGTAGTTGTTGCCAATTTTAACAGAAACAACAAAAATCGTCAGCAAACACAGCATAACAACTGATTTGTATGCAGGGCGTTGATTGATTTTAATAAAGACTATTAACACTCGAAAGGCCGAAAGTCGTCGAAGTGATCAATTTTAGAAGCCGGGAAGTACCCACCTATACCCAGGAAAAATGGCATTCTGCATGTGGGTATTAAGAACTTAGTCAATTTTTGATATCGTTGAAATCTTCATCTGGACCCTCTATTTAAAATAATTTACTATTTATACTCTGTACCGTAGGTACATAGAGTATTATAAGTTTGTGCAAAAGTATGTAACATCCAGAAGGAAGCATCTCCGACCCCATAAAGTATATATATTCTTGATCAGCATCAACAGCCGAGTCATGTCCGTCATGTCCGTCTGTCCGTCTGTCCGTCTGTCTGTCCGTATGAACGCACAGATCTCAGAGATGGTAAGAGAAAGAGGTTTGACATGTATGGGACATATGCTTCTTATGTCTGCAGGCAGATCAAGTTTATTTTCAATTTTGGCCACGCCCCCTCCCGCCCCCGCAATTTAGAAAAAACGTCATATCTCCCACAGTTTTGAAGATAGATGGCTTGTTCCTTCTGGACATATTTAGTTATTAGGATAACTTATCGATCCGCCAAAGGAATGAAGAAGATCGGATGAACGGTTTTCGAGTTATGATCAAAAGAAAAATTTTCTTGGTACAGAGTATGTTATAGTCGGGCTTGACCGACTGTCTTTCTTGTTTTATATTATATCTTTGTCAATTAGGCATAACAACATAGCTCGAGCTACGACAAAATAAAGATTTTAATACATTGGTATCGAGCTTTCTCTTACTTAATTCTATATTGTGCCAATCTTTCTCACAAATCGAACGAAAGGTTACAAAGATATACAAATTACTTCCTGAAAAGAAAAGAGAAAGAAATATCTCTAAACGGGCTGTAAGTTAAAATTTTAGAATTGACAACATAACTTTTCCATAAAAAATATCCATTCCATAAAAAAAACTTTCCTCAGTAACGAAAAAAACGCTTGTACATTTTTTTTTTATATTGCCAGGGATATGTTAAAGCTATTGTAATCTTACATATAGTTATTTTCTATTGGTTTTGATTTCGCATTACGCGTCAAAAGCTTGAAATTCAAAAAAAACAAGAAAGAAAGTCGGTCAAGCCCGACTATAACATACTCTGTACCAAGAAAATTTGTCTTTTGAGCATAACTCGAAAACCGTTCATCCGATCTTCTTCATTCCTTTGGCGGATCGATAAGTTATCCTAATAACTAAATATGTCCAGAAGGAACAAGCCATCTATCTTCAAAACTGTGGGAGATATGACGTTTTTTCTAAATTGCGGGGGCGGGAGGGGGCGTGGCCAAAATTGAAAATAAACTTGATCTGCCTGCAGACATTAGAAGCATATGTCCGATACATGTCAAACCTCTATCTCTTACCATCTCTGAGATCCGTGCATTCATACGGACAGACAGACGGACGGACATGGCTATATCGACTCGGCTGTTGATGCTGATCGAGAATATATATACTTTATGGGGTGATATCGGAGATGCTTCCTTCTGGCTGTTACATACTCGAGAGATGTCTGTAAAGATTTGCACAGTTTTCAGTGTCCGTTTTGTAGTTGAGTCTCTTTTCCGTTGGTGTGTCTATTATGTGCAACACTTCAAGAGTAAAGCGTTTCCTGTACACTCAGATAAAAAAGGCTACCTGCGTTCTACACCAATCGGGATAGAATTTAAGCCGTTTTGTACTTGAAATTTCAAGTATGATTCGTTCTTGAGTGTACTTAAATTAAGTACGAAACATTCTAGACACGAAATATGTCTGGAAATATTATTGAAATGAGAACAAACTTTCTTGACTCAAGAACTTTTTGTACTCACAGTAACGATGAATAATTCTAGAAAAGCGAGTTCTTAGTTCAAGTACAAAATATGTTAGATTGAGTACAAAATAGACTCATTATCATAGCAAAGTTCATTATCCACAAAGTGCGCAACAGAAAATATAAATTATTTTTAAGCGAGTCTGTTCTTAAAATTCCCAACTGACTCTAGCACTTTTGTAATGGAGTGATTGTAAATTTCTGAGCTACAGTAGCTCTAACTTGCTCTTTGGTTATGGGTCTTGGATATTTCGTTGGTTTAATACAGAGACCTCGTTAAAGAACAAAGTGGGAAGTAGCTATACTGTATGGGCTCAAACCAAGAACATTTCGTTCTTGTTTGAAATACTCTTATATTCTTCCTCGAATGTTTTTGGGCTGGCAATAGAAATTACTTTTTGTACTTATTTTGACACATAATCGGGCTTGACTTAAGACCATTATAAGCTAAAATTATGATTAAAAATATTTTAATCGTTCAAAACATACTTAATATATCCCAAAACAGTCTAAAATCAAGTATTTTGGGATTGAAAAACTCGTACTTTATATAAGAATTTTGTACTTAAATCAAGTATTTTCGTACTTACCGTACTATTGACACCGTTTGTACTTAATTCAAGTACAAAGCTCTTGGTTTTTTTTCTGAGTGTAGTTGTTCTCTTGTGAAATTGTTGTTTTTTCAAAATTTGGTGTATGTCCGCTCTCCTATGCCTATACCTATATCAGTTTTAATTAGTCCATGTGAACCCTTCTCATACCCCACCGGCATTCTCGGGTTATTTTATTATCTATCACAGAAATAGGCAAATAGGTAACGTCAGAAGTGGATCGCGCACGCGTTTTCTGCTAATTTCGCATGCAGCGCAGACCTTTGGACGTTGCTTACCAAATTTATGTATTTTCTACCACACGAACTGGGCGTGCGAACCGCGGCTAAACATGTTTGGCATTATCATTAGGATGGGTTGGGCTGCGCACCCCGCGCACTGTCATATGTCCGCGGGGAACGTGTGGTCTACGTGTTCAACAGGGCATCAGCCATAGTTCCGGAAGAGCAATAGTAGCCCACCAGGGCAGGAAGCAACCACGAGTTCAGTGTCCGGTTTTTGTACTTGAAACCCAAATTTACGCAGTTCCCAAAATACTGACTTTATTTCTGGCTGCACGGAAAGTACCGCTAGCTGTACAAGTGCGCAAAACTCGCTGGTGATGTCACAATCAGTGGAGCCAGAGCCGGTTTTTTGCGCACTCAGCGGAGCACCGCACGAGATGCTCACGTCAAAGAGGGCTGCTTGCACTGATTCGACTGTCATGCCACTTACCGGATTGCTCGCAGTTGCTCCCATGCACACTGAGACAGAGACCCCAAGTTTTGGCCAAAAGTCCCAATTTAAATTGGATAAATCGACTCTCGCAAATGATGCTGTGCTAAAGTAAGGAGCACTTTCACAAAAAAGCTTTTAAATGGCAATAAATCGTTATTCGAATTTTTATTCAAAACTATGTTCAGTGTCGATGGTCTTATTTTTTCAACGGACTAGACAGCAGTGCAAAGTTTGGCATTTCTTATATATTTTTGCACTTTGTTATTCTCTGTACAACACAGAGAAAACGAGAGCGTAAGTTAAAGTCGGCCCAGCCCGACTTAGAAATACGCGTTTTTCAAGGCAATTAGTGTTTAATAACCTCATGCGGCTCAGATAAGTATGCAACGTTTTTTCAACTCTGCAATTTATTATCCGATCTTTATGAAAATTTGTGAGATTGTACATATTGGCCACATGAACTATACTGCAATCTGAGCTCGATAGCTTACAAATTGTAAGAGAAAAATTCAACAGTTTTTATTGCGGGGGCGGGAGGGGGCGTGGCCAAAATTGAAAATAAACTTGATCTGCCTGCAGACATAAGAAGGCTATGTCCCATACATGTCAAACCTCTATCTCTTACCATCTCTGAGATCTGTGCGTTCATACGGACAGACATACGGACGGACGGACAGACGGACATGGCTATATCGACTCGGCTGTTGATGCTGATCAAGAACATATATACTTTATGGGGTCGGAGATGCTTCCTTCTGGATGTTACATACTTTTGCACAAACTTATAATACTCTATGTACCTTCGGTACAGAGTATAACAAGTAAGGGCGCAGCAGTCGAGTTTCCCGACCACAAAATACCCTGTTCATTTGTTTTAATTTATTTTGTTATTTTGAACCTAAATGTAGGCAACACTTTTTTTAATCCTGAATTTAAACTGGGGGTGGGGGTGCTCTGGGGGTGGGGGTGCTCTTATCAGCTCAACTATTTCGCTTATAACTCCGGTGTTTTTTGTCCGATCTGATTGTACTTTTCAGAATAGATAGACATTGGGCCTAGCTTGATGTATACTAAACCACGAGGCTCTAAATTGAAAGTGGATCTGACGGCTTTTTAGGTCTAGGATATCTAGAGGAGGTCTAGGTTTTTTGGGGATAAAAGGGGGAAGGGGTGGAATTTTTCAAATCTGAAACAAACTTGATCTGCGTGCAGCATAAATCTACCTTCGTGCAAAAATTTGTGGCTCTATCTCTTATAGTCTCTGAGTTCGACGCGTTCATACAGACAGACAGACGGACGGACGGACAGACGGACATGGCTATATCGACTCGGCTGTTCGTGCTGATCAAGAATAAATATACTTTATGGGGTCGGAAAATTTTCCTTCTCCCTGTTACATACAATGGGAACAGGTTCACATTTTCAATGGGAACAGGGTATAAAAACAAAAATTTTTTTCTAACTAAGACTGTTTTGCAGACCTATCTTTTGCATGGCAGCTATACAATATAGTTGTCCGATTTTCGGTCTGTCGGATCCGACATATTGGTAGCGTGCAGCAAAAAGGAGACTCTGTGCATAATTTCAGCTCGAAAGCTTCAATGCTTAAAGACTAGTTTGCTTAGAAAAAGACAGACGGACAGACGGAAAGATAGACGGGCAGACTGACGAACAGACGGATCGACAAAGCTCAATCGACTCAGCTCGTCATCCTGATCAAGAATTAATAATTAAATTAATATTTCTATGCGTTGCAAACATCTGTGCAAATTAATAATACGTTTTGCAAGGGTATAAAAATGTCAATATCAGTTAAATCTGAGCTGGGTAATTTGATATTTTGGCAACTATCTTTATACTCTGTACTCAGAGGTACGGTACACAGAGTATTATAAGTTTGTGGAAAAGTGTGTAACAGCGAGAAGGATGCATCTCCGACCCTATAAACTATATAAATTCTTGACCAGCATCAACAGCCGAGTCATGTTCGCCTTTCTGTCCGTATTAACGCACAGATCTCAGATATAGTAAGAGATTGAGGTCAGACGTGTAAGTGTCATATGCTTCCTATGTCTACATGCAGATCAAGTTTATTTTAAATTTTGCTCACGACACCTCCCGCCCCCTCAATAAATAAAGTTGATTTCAAGTTCGAGCTCAGATTTTGCTGTGCAGTGTATGTGGCCAATGTCTACAATCTCACAATAACTATTTTTTCACAAGATAATGTAAAGATGTAAAGAGTCAAATGCTTAGAGATTAATTAAGAAACTTCCAGCAACGTGAAGAAAAATTTATATCGGCTCAGCGGCATGTGATCACACGTGTGTCTGATGGAAGAGTTTGATACGACGCCATCCCATTGGTGTTAAGTGAAGAGGTCCTGAGTTCAATCTCCAGCCAAAGAGATGTAAAGTAAAAAAAATACAAAAAAATTATTTATGTGTAGTTTTCTGATTCTCCTAACTTAATATTTTCAGCCAAGAATGCATAACGAAGTGAAGTTGTAAAGGACTAATCATCATGTCATTTCTAATACATATATTTTTTTTGTAACAAAATGTTATTATAAAATATCGATTTGATCTAAAAATATTGGTTTTATTTGCTCGATAAAATAAGTCAGATATTTTCGGACTGGTAATTTTCAAGTGTATAATATCGGTTTTTATTTTATATTGATTTACAAAAATATTATATTGACCCATAGAACATATCTTTATACATATCATGAAGTTGTGCGAATGTATGTAACAGGGAGAAGGAAACATTTTCGTCCCCATAAAGTATATATATTCTTGATCAGCGTGAACAGCCTAGTCGATATAGCCATGCCCGTCTGTCCATCCGCCTATCGGAATGAACGCGTCGATATCAGACCCTATAAGAGATAAAGCCACAAATTTTCTTATCAGCAAAAAACCGTCACATCCTAGACCTAAAAAACAGTCAGATCCACAATTTTCAAGTTATAGGCTCGTGGTTTAGTATACATCAAGCTAGGCCCAATGTCTATCTATTCTGAAAAGTTCAATCAGATCGGTTGACGTAAGTTAGGTCTAAAACCGCTGAAATTACTCAATAATGTGGCCTACTTCCGGAATGAGCCTTTAATATCTGTTTCAAAAACCGGCTACATTCAAATTCAAAAAACAAACAAAAGAAAACTAATGAACAGGGTATTTTTTAGTCGGGGCACTCGACTGCAGCGCACTTAATTGTTTTCTGTGTGTTGATGCCGACTAAGAATATATACACCTATACTTAAGGGTGTCGGAGATGCTTCCTTCCAGCTGTCACAATCTTAATGTACTCTGTGTACATTAGGCAAATGACTAATTTTTAGAATCAAATTTACATGGTCCTACACGACGGGGCATACCATCAGAATACTAAATACACGAATCTTAGGTCTGTTGCGCGAAAAAACGTTCCGCAGGAAACACGTCAAAGTCTGAAATCTGGGTTTTCGAGGAATAACTTGAGAAATACTCATCCTAGAGGGGTCGAATATTCCCGCGACCCCACTTACTTTTTAACCTGGTCTCCATACAAAAGTTGATTCGTGTATTTAGTATTCTGATGGTATCCCCCGTCGTGTAGGACTATGTAAATTTGATTCTAAAATTTGGTCATATGCCTAGTGTGCATCTGGTACAGAGTAAAAACGAGATCGTAAGTTGAAGTCGGCCCTGCTCGACTTCGATATGCCCATTACTCAGTTGAATTTCTCTTTCTTTTTCTCTCTCTCTGATGCTTTCGGAAAATACCAATATAGCAATACTGGATGTTGTCAGATTCCTACACACATGTATCCTATATTTCCATTGAAAGAATCGCAGAGTTGTTTGAAAGTTCATTTCAAATCTAAGTATTCTTTACTATAGTTTCAAAAGAAGTCGAAACAATAGAATGGATTCCCCAAAAAAAGTGCCTTTAAAGGGTCAAAATTCGCATTTGAAGCTCAAATAACTTACTATCAAGACGGAGTCGTGCCTTTGGACTAGCTGATGTAGCTGATTTTTACGAATGCTAAAGATAGTTAATGTGCTAACCTTATTGCTCGGAATCAACTGAGGCCACTTTATACATCCAACTAGCACTCGCCTCGAGTTCGGACCCCAGGGGCTTAAGAATGCTGCAGTAAGGGTACTTTTGGAGTCTGGCGTCTTCCTTCTATTAAGCTACAATTCCAGTCGCTATAATGACCGCAGCTTTATTGATTCGTTTCAGAAGCAACTTCTTTATATTTAGATTACAAAGGGAAAATAGATTGTTTTCTGTTGCCAATTTGATGCGCCTTAGCATTAGATCCAACTGATTGATGGTGCAGTTCGACAGGGTAATGCAACATGGAAGTACACTTGCTCCTACTGTGGCTGCTGCCTCTATTACAGTGCATCTTGCCAGCATTTTGCAAAATCTACAAGACCCACATAACCAAAAGAACCCCAAGGAAATATCGGACTTGGAGGGGAATGAATGCAAATACGGGCAACAACTTGGGAGGATGGCTACTAAAAATTCAAAATAATGACGATGGTAGCCCCATTTGTGGTGCAGCCTACTACGCACCCATATTGGCAATCACATCCGCCAACTGTATTCATCCTCATCGATACAGCAATAACTTGAGTGTGGAGATCACAGCCAGACTAAATGCAACCGATAGCTTTTTTGGACTAATCGATACTGTCTACACACCGGAAGGATTCCAGTATTTGAAGCAAAACATGGACATTGCTTTAGTGAGGTTAGACAAGCCCATTCACGGCAAGCTAACCGAGTTCATTAATCTCTGTTCGAGACATTTTCCGGACAATGCAAAAATGAGAGCCTTTGCATGGGGATTTGACAGTATGAACATACAACAGCCAAGCTTTGATCCCAGATCCGCCATGGTGCCAGTTGAAAACATCAACCAATGCCGGGAGAAGTACAAAGGAGTATACTCGCTGAGCGACACTGTTTTCTGTGTGACCCGTCCCACCAACAGCAAGCTTTGTCTTTACGATGGTGGCTGTCCCTTAGTTTTTAGAGGGGAACTGTGCGGCATTGTCTCGATTGGGTCATTTTGCCAGGACACCAGTCGACCCGGCATATACACAAATATCAATGCAGTGTCAAAGTGGATACGGGAAATTGAGAACGGCGTAAATAATGGCGACCTACCGCGGCGCTAGCGCAGGCGATATTTCGGTATTGGTAATGGTATTGAAACATATAAAGAAATCTATTTTCATTATTATTTAGATTAAGGTGCACTGAGGAAAGGCAAGATAGTTTGGCTAATTTTAAAGTTTTGAGGAATTTCCAAATAAAATTATATCAATTAGACTTTAGTATGGAAAATAAACAAGGGGCAAAACATCGAAACAGCAAAAGTAAAGTAATTCCGTATTTTCGATTTAAAAACCCTTCTTCATCAACGTTTCGGTGTTTCGTTAGTAAGACTTTGTGCTTAACTTGGAACATTTTGGGGTCATTTTACAAACTTTCGGTCTTCTTTCAGAAACATTTTGGTAACGTTTTAAAACCACTTTGTGCAACGTGATCAATTTTCAAACATTTTTACTCCATTTTTGGGAACGTTCTGGTTTCACTATGTGAATGATTTTCAGTCGGTAGCTTCAGTCGGCTGGAGATCAAGTTACACACCGCAAAGGAAGCTGGCCAACTGAACAGATGTTTTAAAAACCTCCGAAATTGTTCAAAGAGGATTCCCCTTGGGCTGCGTTTTGTAGTTCGGTTTCAAAAGTTTGGCTTTAGAGACCCGGGAATGAAAAGTATTTGACAATGTTCTTGGCGACGGTAATTCTTTTCATCATGCAAGTTTTTATACTCTGTACTCGTAGGTACACAGAGTATTATAAGTTTGTGCAAAAGTATGTAACAGCCAGAAGGAAGCATCTCCGACCCCATAAAGTATATATAATATATTCTTGATCAGCATCAACAGCCGAGTCGATATAGCCATGTCCGTCTGTCCGTCTGTCAGTCTGTCTGTCCGTTTGAACGCACAGATCTCAGAGATGGTTAGAGATAGAGGTTTGACATGTATGGGACATATGCTTCTTAAGTCTGCATGCAGATCAAGTTTATTTTCAATTTTGGCCACGCCTCCTTCCGCCTCCGCAATTTAGAAAAAACGTCATATCTTCCACAGTTTTTAAGGTCGTTCCTTCTGGACATATTTAGTAATCAAGATAACTTATCGATCCTCCAAAGAAATGGTGAAGATCGGATGAGCCGTTGTCGAGATATGATCAAAAGACTGTTCGCTGCTGCAGTGCAGAGCAGAGCTGTAGCAGAGCTGCTTTCAGCTGCATCAAAATTTATGCTGACTTTCTTTCTTGTTTATTTTAACATATTGAATATTATGAAGATTTTGGAAAATCCGTAGATATATCGAGCGATAGTACGATTCGATTTACCTCAGGATTTGCATGTAGGCGAAAGCAAAAACGATCGAAACGAAACCGACCTGTTCGCAATTCCGCATCAGCGCATGCGCAGTGCTGATCGAAATTGTTAAGGCTACCATATTCCTGAATAACAATTTGATGACGAATCGAACATTCGTTCGAAAAAAATACCGGTTTCTATTTCACTCGCAAATGGGAACACTAAAATAAAAACGATGCGGAACTGCAATCGATTTTCTTTTTAATTCCACTCGGAATTGGGAACAAGCCTGATTAATTTATACTGGGCAGCACAGGCTGGAACAGCAAACCTTCGGAGGTACAGAGTATATTACGGTCGGGCTAGACCGGATTTCTTACTTGCTTGAGAGTGCAGTCACTAACACAAGTAAAATAAGTGTGTGTGTGTGGTTGGGGCTGTCCGTTACACACGACAATACCCAGAGAAATATAGCACAAATCGCCAAAAAAGATTTATGCTTCAATTTGGAATTTTTGTTCTTGATTTTTTAAGACGAAATCTGCTCGAATACAAGCAAACAAACGTTTTTGACTTCGAGCTTGAAGGCAAGGGAAGTGCGGGGAGCTACGAGCGGAGTAAGCGAACAAATGAGAACAATTCTCTCCTCGCTGTAAGCATTTCCGATGTCTGTTGCCTACAATTTATACTACGCATTTGTGCTGCTGTGGCAAAACGCGTTGTGGCGGTGTCGGTTGAGATGTCGGTGTCAGTGATTGATGCAGTCTTCGAGGCCATGAGTTCAAGTACCAGTTGAGGAAAAATAAAAAATAAAATATATCCAAGAAGATCTTTTCTTCGATCCAAGTTCGATTTTCGAGCTTGAAAATCCGTTCTTAATTTCAGTATTTTGTTCTTGGATCCGTACTTTTAACATCAAATCTACTTGATATTAATCACGATTTTTTTAATTTTTTCTCTGAGTGTAATCGCTAAGCGAAAAACAACAACAAATGCGCCTGAAGCAGAGACACTCCTGATGTGGTACATTAATGTCTCTTGAAAATGGAACATAATTTTCCAACATTATATTTATGCTGTTTCTATTCTGTTCATGCTACATCAGGGTAATGTATGGGATTATTTTTAAGTTCTTTTAAAGAATGTTTTAAATGTTCTTTAAAGTAGTATATCCTTATATATTCATGTTTGATTTAGCTATGCCCCTTTTTGTATTTAAATTTATTAAAAAGCACTTTGAGTTAAAGATCGTTCGTAAGGGAGCTATTTGATATAGACATCCGATTTGTCCAAAAATGTGGCCATTTATGGGCACTTTTAAATACTTGCCATCACTTATGAAATGGTCAAAACTAAAGTTGAACAATTTGACATGGGCGCAAGAAAACGACGACCCGAATTATTTTCTCGGGATGAGAAGATTTAGTTTAAAGAATCTGTGAAGAGAAAGCGATTGTTGTGGAACCTTCCGGTCAAAGGTCACAGCAATTTAGTCTTCCTGAAAGGTGTGTGGGACGATATTGAAGCGTAGACTACATTTTTCATATTTTCTGGGCACACTCCACATTATGTATGTAACTGTAGTGAGCAGCTGATGCAAATCATTTCCAGGAATAGTACTTTCATGTTTAGGGGATTTTTAAATTTTACCGGACCTTAAGTGCTGATGGCCCAGCCCTGGTTTTAGCATTTTTCCATTCCAAGCGTAGTCTACATGACATATACACGGAAAATATGTGTGACCAAGTTATGTATATATTATGTAAAATTACGGTAGTCAATACTAATGTTCAAGTGATCTACGTACAGAAAAGTCAAACTGCCCCACTGTGGTATGTAGATAAAATGTAGAGTGTTTTTGGGCCGGACAATTCTGTAAAATATATGAGCGTCAACAATCAGTGATGTCAACTTTTGGTGAAAAACAAAAGCTATTTAAATTCCAAAAAAAAACCTATGGGTTTATCAAATGTTTATTTGAAGTTTTAAAATGATTAATATTTTCGCTATTTGGTATGACTGCATTATAGCTCCTAGGCCATTCAGTTTATTTATTTACTTCTTCATTTATTTAACTAAAAACTACATCCCAACAAGGCTTAGTAAGTGCCGCTACAAGTTGCCATTTAGACGTGATTCTTCCAACTGCCGTTGCGACGAGTCGACTCCAGATAAGTCACAACAAAAATAAAAACAAGAAAGAAAGTCGCTCAAGCCCGACTATAACATGCTCTGTACCAACAAAACTACACGTGCGATTTTTAATTTTCGCACAACACAAAGGAAGCTAAATTTTAGTTTTTGTTCATGATGCCAAAAAGAAGTCCTTTTACTGAAATAAAAACTACGATAAATTATGTCCGAACTGAACCAAGATTCTCGAAAATAATTTAAACAATTCGCAGTATGATTTTCAATTAACTATGAGAATTAACTGTGAGAACCCAACTAGCTAACAAATGACAAAACCGTTTATAATAGGGAGCTGTTTCTCTCAGTTTCAAAGAGGCGAAAAATTTGTTGATTAATTAATATTTTTAAAATTACCATACTGTCATACTTAATAAGCAAAATGCTTTTCCACTCTTCTAATATCAATTGACCTTTGTTAACATGGCTTCAAAGCAACAGCATATACAACAAATCATTTCATTAGCATACAAAGTACCTGTTTCTGAAATTACAAATTCAGCTCTTTTGTGTTCACTATCTGCACTCTTCTAACGCTTGCCACCCAGTGCCCGCTGAAAAGTTTCAGCTGATTTCGGAAATTCAAAAACGCGCGCCAACGAACAGCTGACGCTGCTGGCAGAGCGAAACGTCGGCGCAGCATTCTGTGCCTCTATGCCACTGGTTTCTGTATGTCACAACGTAAGTGTCTTTCCTGGCTGTCTGACGTGAGGGCAGAGCTGCGGCGAAAACAATTAAAAAAAAAATAAAAAATTTTGTTAAAAACGTTGACTGGCTTCAACAACAAAAAAAGCATATTAATCGAAACGAACCGCGACGGGTAAAAAACAAAAGAGAATCGCAGAGCAACAAAGAAATTGTCTTCCTTTTTGGCTTCGGGCCACAAGAAGAAAGTGCGCAAATATAAATTGCAAGCAAAAACACGGAAGCAAAGCAATAAAAAGGCGGCAGCAGCAACAAATACATCGCCAGGCGGGGCGCAATTCTTGTATTATTTATGTTCGGTTGAAAAGTTCTTTTGTGCAAGAAATTGTCTATATAAAAATAAATTACTTGAAAAAAAATACTGAAGAGGAATCTCGCGCGCGCTCTCTCTCTCTCTGCCCCACACACACATAAAACGACGAATCAGCCGCAGCAGCAGAACATAAAGCAACACTTCTTGGGCCATTCGAGAGAAGAGAGTCGCTGTGCCAGTCTCAGCGGTGTTGTTGTTCGTTCAAGCATTTGATGCCCACGGCCAAGTCAAAAAATGGATTATAAATTCATTGTTTTCAATGCTGCGCGCGATAATAACCTGGCACAATTGAAGGTGAGTTTCCTCCACCCCCGCCCCCTGGCCCTGCTTCTATATGTTGGAAGTGGATGCGTGGGAGGGCGTGCAGCTTCAAATTGTTGCAGGCAGAGCGGGAGACAAAAAATCTAATCTCAGCTGCTTCTGCTGTAGCTGAGTAGAGAGCCACAGCCTTGTGACTAATCAATAAAATTCTCACACTAATACACTGAAACACACACCTAGCCACTCTCTCTCTTTCTCTCTCACTCGCTCTGCTAAGCCGTACACGCGCATGTGTTCTCCGTTCAGTGTTGGGCGAGCTAAATTGGTGATAAGCAAATGAAATAGAAAAGGCCAAAAATCCTTTAGATATGTATGTATGTATGCAAGCAATTAAATATGTAATATGCAAGGGTAAAGCAACTAGATATCCTAGTACGAATGCTCCATTTACATTTAAACCAGGGCTGCAATCCGGTTTGAACCCCGAATTCCGACATTTATTACATTGTGCATCGAGCCTTAAACCGAAACAAGTCTGATAATTGAATCTAACCCTCCCCCAAACCCAAAATAACAATTACTGTGAGGTGGCTATCAAAAAACTC
The DNA here is from genome assembly GCA_035044965.1 of Lordiphosa andalusiaca. Lineage (NCBI taxonomy): Eukaryota > Metazoa > Arthropoda > Insecta > Diptera > Drosophilidae > Lordiphosa > Lordiphosa andalusiaca. Next base: position 144,847 of record JAWNNM010002664.1, read on the forward strand.
ATAAGAGAACGTATGCAGCTTCTCATATATTTTTGTGCTTCTCAGATTGATTATAAAACTTGTCTGATTTCTCAATTTACAAAATTTTAGTAAGTGTCAGACAAGTTAAAATATATAGCTGTTAACCCTATATACAAACAACGATTTAACGACTCCACAATTTTTCAATATATTCCCTCGGACTTGAAAGGCCGTACCGAAGACATTCAAAAATTATATATTTAATAAAGTTTCTCCTTAAAAAGTTTTGAAATGATTTTCGAGTCAAGCATTCTAAACAGCTTTAGTAGAAATTGTTAAAGAAATGTTACTTAATACTTTTGTAAGCTAGTGTAATTTTCTGAGCCAAACCTTTTTAAAAACAGAAGTTATTCATTTAGGGTTAAATTCTTTAACATACACAGAAGGTTCGTTCCATGGTCCGGTTAGATACATACACTTAAAAAATAAACTCTCCGTGGTTTGATTCCGGCCCGGACAAATCGTCGGTTCATCAATTTACTTTTGCTGTATTTCGCATCTTCTAAATATATACCGCTCGCTCTTTGTCACATAAACTTACATTTACATTTTGGCTAAGAACAAAAGAAAGATAATGGTGAATTAAGAACTGAAGATTCGCAACACATACACATATAAACATAACAAACATACATAACAACACATTAGAATGTCATGATTTGGGAAAGGTTTTTTTTTAAAATAAAATAACACAATGCCAAAGTTTATTGCCTTTCAAACCACTTTCATACCAAAACAACTCTTAATAAAGCTGGTGTTTTCGAAACGTTTGCGGAAACTATCAGCCTCCAGTAAGTTCACATGATTTGCTGAGTAAAACGTGACCTGAAAATGTGGTATGACTACTTTAAAAATTATACAAAATTAAAATACATTATAAACAAGAAACCGTAAGACACAACATCGTTCCCAAAAGCATGAGGGAATATAACAAATAATCTTAATAGAAATTAATTATGCGATTTTTATGTTAATTTTAAATTAAGTAAAGCGAATATATTTTCGCTTAACTTTTGCGGAAGAAAAAATAAAACAGGCTTCAAATATAATGTATGGCCGCTCTTATTAAGCCGGTCTTTTAACAGACTTATGTGACGGACCCCAAACCAAGTAAACAAATTTATTCGGATTGATCGTAAAGAACATTTAAGGAGCTGACAACCTTAATCAACTCAAATCTGATTTTCCCCAATCGCATTGATTAGCGGAGGGAAAAGGCTAAATGGCCAACACTAAGGTTATCTGCTCAGCTCAAGCTCTGTCCTCAAAACAATAACAAATACAAGTACTCACGCGCTACATACATACACTGTTGTTTGTCTGCTTGACTGTTTGTGGGCGTTCGGGGTTGGCTCGTTGGCTAAAGCTTGCTGCGATTGCACACGCTCTTTGCATAACAAAGTTCTTAAGCTTTGACGGACGCTTTGGGGCTTGACATTGGCACAAAAAACGCAAATAAGTATGAACTAAAAAATGCAATTTGCTCTCAGTGCACTGCAGATTTGTTTGGCCTCTGTGTGGGTTGGGTACAACTATTTTTAGTTTGTTTGACATATTCAACTAATTATTTCAGAAATGGAAATTAGTACAATTCTAGTTACAGTCGTACCGATAGAATTACTTGAAATGAGCTTACGGTACTTTGCCACAGTTGATTAGAATGGAATATATCTCATACATATGTTCTGTGCAAATACTCTAAGAGATTCAGTTTGTCTTATCCCAAAGATTTCCCGTTTGATTCCCCTCCGCTGCGCTATTTGTTCAATTTGGTGAGGCCCACGGCAGACAATCAGTCGCTTAGCCCTAACAATTACCAAGCAAACATAAGCGCCTAGTAAAACTACATTTTTACATTTTGTTTTTAGTTATTTTTTTCTTCGTATTTAGGCCACGATGTGGTTGAACACGTTAATATCAGCAGAGGCAAAATTAACAGCTAATATCACGTCGCATTTGCTTCCGCCATTCGTTCGGTCAGTTCGTCAAGTTCGTGAGTTGGTTGACTTCGAAGTTCGAAACGTTGCCTCCAGCAACAGCGGCAGCCACAACGCCCACCAGCCAACGCACTTGGCTTATTATTATTTTTGGAGAACAAAGGCCATTGGTTTGTACCTTCCTTTTGCTGTCGTCATTCAGTGCTGACATCCTTGAAAGCGTTCAATCACACAGCGGTCAGAAGGCTCGCTTGGCTCCATTTCTGGTTTTTGTTGAATCCAACTTCCTGACTGGGGCTCGGCCCTGGAAATGTGTCATTTATGGTGAATGCAATAAAAATTTAAATTCGTGCCGAGGTGGATTGAGAGAGACTCCTAAAATAGCCCCTGATGCTGGGGTAGTTGGATTTGCTGGCGATCTGTGTACTTCTTGCTCCATATAGAGAGTTTCAACAAGCAAGCCACTCTGTTCGAGCATGCCCCACGGTTCTAGCCACATTGCCAAACTGGTTTTCTTTTTCTCTGAGACTGGTTCGTGTTTCGAGTTGTTTATGTTTGTTCCAAAAATAAATAACCCAAACACCTTACCACCACAAGTGTACATACATACGTATGAGAAGAGAGATCGCGAAGTCCATCCAATTGCCACTTAAAGTTTCAATTATTTGTTGCGTGCTACGTGATCTGGGCTAGATCAATTGATTGATGGGGCCCATGATGTGTGAGTGTTTGTGTAGGGAGGAAGAGAATTTCTAAACTAGAATGGCAGAATTCAATAGATCATGCTTAAGATAAACGAAAAAGAAGGTCGACTATGTAAATGGGTCTTACAAAAAGCAGCAATGCAAGCCACTCAGTAGTTGATCCTTTAAAGCTTTATACACCGATTTGGTTCAAAACACGGGTTTGGGTGCTGAAAATCCTTGGTTTCGGTCCAGTGTTCTACCCACATTTATTTATTTCGAAATTCAAATCGAAATGGTCTGTTTGTTTTTCCTCAGAAATTCCTAAGTTTTTTCAATATCTTGATATCACAACTTTCTTTAGCTGTATAATTATGTAACTGATATCGTAGTACCTAGGAGAAGGTGTCTATAAAGTTCACAAATCGAAAGCGAATTGTCTGATAGCCCTGGAAAAGTTGGTCTGAGTGCAAAATACACCGAATAGTGTGAGGAGCCAGCAATAGAAAACATACTCAATTCAACATTAACTTTCAACCTAATATATAATATTTAAGTGGTAATGTTTAGTTCCGTACCGATTTGCATCTTTGAAAGTTTTGCACTAAACTTTTTTTAAGCATGGATAATTTATCAGAGCATATTATGTAAAGGGGCATTTCCACAGAACCGAGACCGAGACCAAAAATTATTTTGTAACAGATAGTTACGATCGATTTAGTGCAGATCGTATTAAAATTAGTTTCATTGGCAAACTTCACCGAATGCATGATCTTTTTATAATCTCCTCCGAAGTTAGAGGAAATAGTTTTTTCTTTACAAACTTACACATCCGGTCACTAGCGATTCACACCAACTTTAAAGTAAATAGCCATGATTATCCGAACTTCACGAATCTTTCGGCGGATCGATAAATAATAATGATTACTAAAAATGCCGAGAAGGTAAGACCCTTCTAAAGGGTGATTTTGTTGGAACTTTCTTTTGCAACACTGTTTTTGGAAGCTCTACTGTTTTCGTGATACAGGTTACTGTCAAACATGTTCAGATCGGTCTATAAATTAACTATGGATCGACTTAGAGACGAACTACGCTTGCAGATTATTGAATATTATTGTAAAAATTCTTCCAATTTATGGTTAGTTAGGGCAACCTTCTGAGGCAACTATTTGGAATCTTGTGACTAAATTTCGAATCAAAATTACATTATTGGACATTAAACCATAAACAAGCTTACGTAGAGTGCGGACAGAGGAAACTATCGCAGCTGTATTCGCCATTGTTGTTAATGACCATGTATTATCGATTCGGAGCCGTTCGCTGCAATTGGGCCAACATCATTGGACAGCACTTTTTTAAAGATGACGAAGACAGGAACATTACTGTAAATAGAGAGCGCTATCGTGCGATGACTACAAACTTTTTATAATCTGTACCGTAGGTACACAGAGTATTATAAGTTTGTGCAAAAGTATGTAACAGCCAGAAGGAATCATCTCCGACCCCATAAAGTATATATATTCTTGATCAGCATCAACTGCCAAGTCGATATAGCCGTGTCCGTCTGTCAGTCTGTCCGTCTGTCTGTCCGTATGAACGCACAGATCTCAGAGATGGTAAGAGATAGGGGTTTGACATGTATGGGACATATGCTTCTTATGTCTGCAGGCAGATCAACTTTATTTTAAATTTTGGCCACGCCCCCTTCCGCCCCCGCAATTTAGAAAAAACGTCATATCCCCCACAGTTTTTAAGATAGATGGGTCGTTTCTTGGACATATTTAGTAATCAAGATAACTTATCAATCCTCCAAAGGAAAGGTGAAGATCGGATGAACCGTTGTCGAGATATGATCAAAAGACTGTTCGCTGCTGCAGTGCAGAGCAGAGCTGTAGCAGAGCTGCTTTCAGCTGCATCAAAATGTATGCTAAGCGTATAATTTCGTTGGTACAGAGTATGTTATAGTCGGGCTTGACCGCCTTTCTTTCTTGTTTTTTTTTTCCAAAATGATAGATCTAGACTTGGCTGTCGGTGCCACAGGCCAATAGCACGAAACAATAGCCCGATTGAGAGGCAAGTTCGGTGAACAGTTTTCACATTTGGGGCCGGTCAATTGGCCGTCTAGATCTTGCGATGAAAGGAAATTAATATATTTTTTAAGGGGCAATTTTAAGTCTCATGCCTAGAGCTACAAGCACGCAACAGTTGATGCACTGGAAGCGAATATTATTCGTAATATACCGGCAGATATGTTGGAGAGAGTATGCAAAAATTGGGCCCAGAGTATAAACCATTTGAGGCCACGGTCAACCATTACACACTCAAAAAATTTATTTACTAGTTTTTAGAAATGCACCCTAAATAATTTTTCTTTCTTGTTTTTAGACAGTTTTTTCTTAAACATAGAAAAAACAACCCTAAAAAAGAATTTATAGAAAATAATTTCTTAAATTTAGAAATTCGATTTATTTTTTCTTAAATTTAGGCAAGCCATATAGAAATTCGCCCTAAAATATAGACAAAAAAGTCTAGAAAATCGCCCTAAAGAATAGAAAAATATTAAAAAGACACCCCTTGTAATTCTCAAGTACAAATTCCGTGCATTCGGAATATAAAAGGGGCAACTAATATTCGGCATGCTGAGAATATCGCCCTAAAATATAGAAAAATAGTCTACAAAACCGCCCTAGAATTCAGAAAAATTTAAAAAGACACCGCATGTAATTCTCAAGTTCGAATTCACTGCTTTCGAAATATAAAAGAGGCAGCTGAGTGCTTAGCATTAGACTGCGTTATTTTACTGTCCCCACTCGCAAGCTTGGTAGTCGAGTACGATAAGATGCCTTTCGTGTTGAAGTTTCCCGGGGTCCTGAGTTCGAGTCCCAGGCAAGGTAAAGTTAATAACTAAAATAATGATCACTAGTAGTAAACCAACAGAAAGAAAATATCCTATAAAAATAATTTTTAAGGGGTTTATACGCTTCTCAGTATGGCAGTCTCCTTCCTCTTCTATCTCCATGATATAGAATCTATCTATCTTCGTGATTCTGCCCAGTTTGGTCGAAATCGCACAAATATATAGTATATAGGTGCTATAGAAATTTAAGGCTTGAAAAATAGTCTTAAAAAGAAAAACTTTTTTGTTTTCAATGTAAACATCTTTAAAATTGGCATATATTTATTTTATAAAAGTTTTGTCAATATAAGAATGATCGGCCGAGAGACTAGTATTAGTGAGAAAAAATTGCATTGTTTTCAAAGAAAACACCTCGTAATACTTAGAAAAGCGTGCTACAAGGGTATATACAAACTTCAGCGGACCCGAAGCCCAAAGGTGCAAAGCCGAGCTTCTCTCAATCCCTTGGCTTGTGTCCTTTAATTTTCGAATGGCAGAGTTTGGGAAGCTTTTTAATGGCTAGTTACTTCACAGCTGATGCCAACTGCTGGTGAAGGTGACCGGGTGTATTAAATTATGAAGAAAACGAAGAAAAAACCTAATCATCAGATGTCCCGAGGCGATATCGAACCCACGAACTCTGGTATAGCAGGCAAACACCCTAACCGCTGCTCCACACCCGGACACAATTTTTTTTTTGAGCTTTGATTAATGTTGTTTTAATCTTTGTACATTTGCAAACAATGTTGATTACAAACATCTAAAAAAGAGTCAACAATTTCAGATCGATAGCTTTAAAACTAAAGTACTAGTGTAGAAACAGCACAGAAACAGACAGGCGGGCGGACAAAGCTCAATCCACTCAGCCCGTCTTTCTGATTAAGAATTTATATACTTTATGTGGTGGGAGATGATTCCTTTTGTGCGTTTCAAATTTCTGGGCAAAATAATAATACACTTTTAAAGTGTATAATGGAAAAAATATTTGATAACCTATACTGTTATGGAAAATATCGACAACCATACTGCCTACCAGTACAGGAGTCGAAAGATTGAGCCAGTCCTTTAAAACGACAGATTCGGGGTCGATTTTCTTCTACTTTGGCCTGATAGAAACACCACAACCGTTTTACGATCTCGTCCGTTGCAATCAAAGTCCGCCACTCGCCCCTGTCTTGAACGAGCTGGCCCCTGTTGGTCAAATCGGAATCAACCAAAAGTAGGTAGGTGTCCATCTCTGTCTCATCGGTCTTCTCCAGGATTTATCGTAATGTGAATATCTGGTCTGTGGTGGACTTGCCAGGTCTTAAGCCACACTGCTAAGGTACCCAGCACTATCTGTCACATAAACTAACAAATAACAGTATATTAAAAGAATATATGACTCATAGCAGATATCTACGATATACGATACTTGGTTCACTAATCTTGTGTGAAAACTTCAACAAGGTTGCCATCGACTTATTCGGTCCCTGACATCTAACAGACCATTCCCACAATCCCTTAACATAGCTGATAAAAGTCACTACGTCTACGTGCAGGAGATTACAGATAAATTCCCCCGATAATGTATTGTTAGTGGCGTCTCACCTACAAACATTTTATTTACAATAATATTTACGATCAAGAAGGCATTCCTCCGCACATTCTGATGGGCATTCATCTTCGATTGTTGTTTTAGTTAATCGTGCGACGAACTTGGGAAGCCGTGACGACGTAGCAGACAAAACAAATGAACAGAAACATACAGATATAAGTGTGTTTGTATTTGTGTATGTATATGTACGAAAATATATCATTGGACAGTAGCTCACCGTACACCTCATCTAGCTCGTAAATAGTTACGATGTGCGATAAAAAAAACACTGCGAGATGGAAGTTTTTCCTTGTCAAGTATGCTTGATGAAGCTTAGAATTTTTTTTTAAACTAATCTAACTTTCTCCAACACTAGTTTAAATTTCAAGTTCATAAATCCCGTTATATTCTTATCCAACCATTTAATAGCACATCTGGAATGTTTATCGACTACAGTATCGAGTAAGTCTAGGCTTTTCATTTTTGTCGTTTTTTCTAGATGCATTATAATGTGCAATCAAGTTGTTAAAACAATTTAGTATATGTACATATTTGAGCCTTGCAAATGTTTTTCACAGTGTAGCAAACTGCTTTTTTTGAAACTAAAACAGCAATAATACACTCAGAAGATAAAACGCTATCATTATACAAACCCACACTCATGCAGCTCGAACTCCGCTCAACTCGGCATATTTGGACTCTAGGTTTCAATTGTTTGTTATCTGGGTGGCTGTTAATTGCCCTTCCCTATGTTCTGTTTCTGCCTCTCCTCTATCTTCTTCTTCATTTGTGTACTCAATATCGTTGAGTTCTTGCAGAGCTCAACGAACGACAACAACAGAAAATTGAAGTCAAAGCAAACCAGACGCCAAGCAAGATTGGCTCTGACCTTACATCTACACACAAGCCAACGCACACACACACACATAATCACACTCACACCACAGTAAAACTAATAATCAAGAAGCAGTTAAATGGCAAACAAGTAGAAAAAGCAGCAGGTCGAAGCTCTGCAACTCACTTCAAATTTCGCGTTTTGAGGTTACTCCGAGTGAGTTAAAGGCGTCTCCGCAAAAAACGCCAAAGAATCAACCTCAACCTCAAAAACAGCTGTTGACCAACAACTCACTTTTGCATGTACTCGTACATAACAGCCTGATTTTCTAATTATTTAGTATGTTATGCATTGCAAATGTTTTGAAAACGTTCGACGAGTGCTTACATACATTTGTGCTGCTGGCTGGGTCTTTACTTTGCTTGATTGAAGTGTTTAAGGTATTTGAATGGAGCTTTTCTGCTGCCTCTTAATCAAACAAGTGTGGGGTGGTATTTTGTAAAATATATTCTTTTGCGCAATAGAGATCTTAGGCAGTTCTGAAATAAGCCTATTACAGCCACAAGGTCACATCTCAGTGGGATCAAAAGGAATTTAAATAACAGCTAGTTCTGTTGACATGACCACTTCACTACTAATGAGGTTTGACTAATAAGCTCTCGATGCATTCAGTTATAGCCCTAGAAAACTAATATAACAAAGCGTTAGAGACTGGCTTAACGCGCATCTGCTTTTAAGATGTGTTGACTGAAAAAAATATTGATGAGATTGGGCACAGTGGCCTAGAAGCGAATTGGGCAAATAGGTATTTTTTAAAAAGTCTCTTTTTATCACAAAGATAGTAAAATATAATTTTTGGAAGGTGTAGTAGCACCGGACCAGTGTTTGTGGGGTTTTCATATCTACGAAATTGATTCTTAATTATCCTTAAGTTGGAACAACTCTTTTTGATTGAAATAATATTAAAATTAATTTAATAAATTTGATCGTGCTTCTTATGAAATCGCGTTTCTTTAGATTTTGGAATTTTCCGGGCTAAGTCTATTGCACGCGCTCGAAAATTACATTTGAAAATCGTCTATCCCAACCCAACTAGATTAACTTGCAAATTTCGGCTCTTTTCCCGATTTCGAACTATCCAAACATGCCGAAGAATTCGTATCTTCTCTTATCTAACTTACTTAATAAAAGTATAGTAACCTAGCTAACGTGAAGATTCCGGGTGCCATTCTGGTCGCGGAACTCTCCTGGAAAAGAATAGGGGGCTCTGATCAGCTCAACTGTTTCGCTCATAGCTCCAGTGTTTTTTGTCCGATCTGATTGTACTTTTTCAATAGATGGATATTGGGCCTAGCTTGATGTATACTAAAGCACGAGGCTCTAACTTAAAAATGGTGGATCTGCCGGTTTTTTTAGGTCTAGGATGGCTGGAGGAGGTCTTGGGTTTTTGGGGATAAAAGGGTGACGGGGTGGAATTTTCCAAATCTGAAACAAACTTGATCTGCGTACAGCATAAGTCTACCTTCATGCAAAAATTTGTGGCTCTATCTCTTATAGTGTCTGAGATCGACGCGTTCATACAGACAGACAGACGGACAGATTGGCATGGCTATATCGACTCGGCTGTTCATGCTGATCAAGAATATATATACTTTATGGGGTCGGAAATGTTACCTTCTCCCTGTTACATACATTCGCACAACTTCATGACGATACCCTAAACAACTGATTTTAAATTGGAATCTGTGAAGCTCTTGATTTAAGAGTAAACGATCTTACTCCTGAATCCGATGAGCTCTTGATACTAGAAAGAACGTTCTCGGTTTTTGACAATGCTGTATGCTCTTGATTTAAGAATGAGCAATCTTGAATTTGAGTATGTTTAGCCTTGATTCAAGAACTATTCTGCTTAATACGAGAATGATTCGTACTTAGATGAAGTATTAAAGCTCTTGGATCCAGAAAACCGCGATCAAAAATTCATACTTGGATTAAGAATTTCGCTCATGGATCGAGAATTTTCAATCTTATCGAACCATTGATCTCGAAAATTCTTTATTCAAGTATGAAATTCTCTATTTTTTCTGTGTGTAGATTAAACGCCACAAAAAGCAACCCCGTTCGCAGAACAGTGACTGCCTTTCGTCTGCAAACCTGTCCACGCAGGTATCTCGGGCAATAAGGGATCGAACACAAGCGGTAACGGACATACAAGTCCCCTGCATCACATTACGACGGAAATAGAATAGAAGATCAGAACTAGGGAAGATGCTTCCAGGTACTCACCCAAAAGCAGTTCCCAACTCCGACGCTTTAACAAGAACAGGATTATAACTATGATAAAAGCGCTGCATTATAGGTTACCATGCTTATCACTTCTGAAGTAGTTGTGGGAATGGGGGAGCATTCAACATCTTTCGAATCGAATCTGGTCAATACTGTTCCTTCTTATGTAATATCTAACATAGTTTCCACTTTCACCCTCTTAACCTTTGACAATGGGACTTAAATCATTCATGAACACTTGTGGGTTTCCTGTATTAGTCAGTCTTCCATAATTTCCACACTTAGATGTAGAACCCCCCACGAGTAACAAAATGACTCAGTAACAATGCATGCAGCAGTAAATTGCGTCTCTAGGCCAGATATTTTGCGAAAAATCAATTTAAAATGTTTCCATTTCAGCGAAAACAAAATTTCACTTCCCGAAAAATGTAATTTGTTTTTTTCTTGGCTCGCTTGTTGCGCAAATTGTGCAAATGTGAAAACAAAACAGTGAGAACGACAACACAAACCAGACGCAAGTCGACGCTTTTACATTTCTCATATTTGTTCGCCATCAAACATCAAATCTGAATCTGAGGAAAGAGTGTGAGTGGCGCTGTGAGACCTTGCAAAAATGTACCGCTATGTAAAATGTCAGCCGAACGGCCTAAACCCGGCTATTAAGTGCCGATTAAAAAAAGCATGCTCGTTTCCGTGTAATAAACAATCAACAACTTTCCTTTGTTGGTGTGTGGATTGTTAGTTGGCCGCTCATTTTTCCTCTGTTTGTCCGTGCACACGCATAATTTATTATAATTTTGACATTGAACGAGTTCAATGTCGATATGCAGTAGCCGAATGTCTCGACTGTTACTTGGATACGCGCGCTGACCATGTTCGGACTCGACATTCAAATCAGCCAGCCAAGCTGCCAAGCTCAATTATTTGGTTTATTTGTTAGCTAAACTGGCTCGACTGCGCAGTCCACTCAAGGGTGTAAAGTTGACTGACAGGGGGGCTTTTGAGGTCAACGGTGCTTTTAACGGAGCAAACTGGAAAATGCATCGAACAACGAGCAGCATTCGTTCGGAAGGGTTAACAACTCAATTGTGGCAGGGTCAAGGTCAGGGGCAGGCCGGGTGTGATTCGTAGAGAAGCTGTGGAAAAATACAAACATAATTAAGAAAATGCAGGCAGCGGCAGTTTATTCGTGGGAGATGATAGATAGGCCACAGGAATTTATTTATATTTATCTTGGTCTTTCCTCATCGTTGGTTGACGGATCTAATCGTTGCCAACTTCCACCAAAGATGATATATTGCAGCTGGTCGTGGCGTCCGCTGGATAAAACAGTTCTTTAACTTGAGCTATGAGGGGTCAACCACAAACATAAATTCTGTTTACCATTTTAAGATAAGGAAGTTGGGAGTTGGACAAACCCTCACGATGACCACGATAGAATGCCGTCAATCTATACAAAGGGTGATTTTGTAGCAGCTTTTGGATTTGATAAAAAAAAAAAACAGAGGAAAGTTAACTTCGGCTCGGCCGAAGTTTGTATACCCTTGCAGCACGCTTTTCTAACTAATTTGCACGACTTACTAAGACTATTTGTCTAACCTTACTTTTCCATGGCAGCCATGCTATATAGATGTCCGATTTCGACCAAACTTGGCAGAGCCAAGAAGAAGCATTGAAAACTAGTATGTTATAGTCATCCGATCCGGCCGGTTCCGACAAATGTGCAGCGTATTTGTAACGGAAGACTTCGTGCAAAGTTTGGTCACGATAGCTTTAATACTGACGGAGTAGAGAGCATAACGAGAAAGCTGAGCTAACTTCGTCTGTGCCGAAGTTTGTATACCCTTGCAAGTGCTCGATTAAATACTTTCAAAAAATACTCTTTTTCCCATTTTCCGACCGATCGTTCGTATATGATATAGTCATCCGATTTGGCCAAAAATTTGTCAAATTATGTAAACGCATGTGAAACAAACAAATACAAGGACGCTACCATTACAATCGAAAAAGTTTTTCTAACTAAGACTGTTTTCAAGACCTATCTTTTGTATGGCAGCTATACCATATAGTTGTCCGATTTTAAGAAAACTTGGTAGAATTATAAAAAAACAGAAACCTACGATTACAAAGTTTGGAGACGTTATCATTGAAAGGAAAAAAGTTCTTCATACTAAAACTAGTTTTCCGACCGATTTTTCCTATGGGAGCTATGAGATATAATCATCCGACCCGGTCGGTTCCGACATATTAGTAGTGTGCAGCAAAAATAAGACTGTGCAAAATTTCAGTTCGATAGCTTTAAAACTGAGAGACTAGTTCGCGTAGAAACAGACAGACAGACGGACAAGGCTAAATCAACTCAGCTCGTCATGCTGATCAAGAATATATATACTTTATGTGATTGGAAATGCTTCCTTCTATGCGTTCCAAACATCTGTACAATTTCAATATATCCTCTGCAAGGGTATACAAATACCCAATCTTCAGAAAAACGTATGAAAACTTTTTTTTGTCGTTAGAAGGATACCTAAAATTAAATGTTTAAAGATGATAAATGATGACCGCAGCTGCGCCTCAAATGGTGCATATGCTGTGCCCAATTTTGCCATACTCACTCCAATATACCTGCCGGTAGGTTACGAATAATTTTCAATATTGGCTTCCAGTGCGTCAACTGTTGCGGGCTTGTCGCTATAGACATGAGCCTTAACATAGCCTCACAAAAAAGAGCCAAAAGGCGTTACAATGACCGGCCCCAAACGTGAAATAAACTTTCAAAGGTTTCTTCAGTTTTTCTGAATCAAATCCAAAAACTGCTAAAAATTCACCCTTTAAATATATAATATTATATTTCTTTAGCTTTATTTCTTTTCTTTCTTATTCAAAGTCCTGGTATGCCGAGTTTGGATATGATTTTGAAATGATAATTATCCGGTATTGATTGATTTTGATTTTAATACTTTTATATAAACTATTTCAAAACCCGAACCGAACCAGTGACAATTGTTTACCATTAAGAGCTTCTTAATATTCGCCATACAAAGATGCGGGTCCCAGAATTATCATTGCAAACATTTTTATTCTTAAACTAAAAAAATTTAAGAATATTGCACAGGAACCTGGGAATAAAAGAGGAGAGCACACCAAATATTCCGGATCAATAGATTGATTTTGGGCATTAACCGGACGGAATTTAAATTGGATAGTAGAACTTTTGAAGGGCCGAAAAGGCTTTTGAAAATACAATTTTCAAAAGGTCTGTAAGTAAATGAAAGTGGAACCACAATGAAGTCAACGAAATTATCCGTTCAAAAATAAAACAAAAATAAACGTGATCTGCCTGCAGGCATAAGAAGCATATGTTCCATACATGTCAAACCTATATCTTTTACCATCTCTGAGATCTGTGCGTTCATACGGACAGACAGACGGGCATGGCTATATCGCTTCGGCTGTTGATGCTGATCAAGAATATATATATATACTTTATGGGGTCGAAAATGCTTTCTTCTGGATGTTACATAATTTTGCACAAACTTACAATACTCTATGTACCTATGGTACAGAGTATAATAAAAGCGAATGACTGAATTTTTTAGTTTACCTTTATGAAAATGTACTCCTCTTATTAAGTTATCAAGCCGGATTCAAAATCGTATGTTATTAGTAAAAGAAGTGTTTGTTGACGGCGCAGTCCCTAAAAAAAATAGATAAATATTTCTAACGCAATCATGCCCAATCCCATTTGACTTTGACAAAATAAATCGACAATTTTATGTTCGTGCCTCCTTGCATCTATTATTGAACTACTCATCATAATTGAACTTACCGCCCACAGCTGCTCAAGTTCCCACAATTTGAAATTCCTTATATTCGCCTCCTTTGCTTGATTGAATTATATATCCAATTTTGTTTTCTGTTTGCTTATGGGGCCACTGAACCATCGTGCCGGGGTCGTATCCATTATCGCTTGATGCCCGCGACCTGTACAACTGATTGATTTTCCGCTGTCCCTCCGCCCCGTTCAATTCACGTGCCACCAGCTTTGTATGCCGTACAGGCCGCCCCCCCTAAAGCATTGTCAGATTGACTTTTTGTTTCGTTTGGAGGTTTGAGCCAAGGTTAATAGCTGATTCATCATACATGCACGATGAGGCGTTGGGCTTATTAAAGCATTTCAACTTAATTGAGCAAAATGCGGAAAGGCAAAAAGCCGTTCGCTCGAGTTGGACTAATCAAGTTCGATGAAAGCGAAAAGTTCAGTAGCCGTTGTAAAAAATAAATAAAACATAAACAAAATAAAATGAATGCATAATTTTCATCGCCTTTCAGCAAACGTTAATGTTGAAAATAAAATGTGTGCGCTTAAAGTGTTGCCAAATAAAAGGTGCTTGTCACGCGCACTAGGTGTCGATAAGTGTGAGAGAGGGGAGGTCCAAATGTGACGCAAAACAATGCTGAGAAGAAAGAAGAACAAATTCTCGTAGTAGAAAGCCGGAAACACAAACGCTAGAGACAAAAAATAAACCAAGAAAACAAAACACCACACGGCATTCACAAGGTCTTTTGCTTTTACTCTTTTTGTGTGCTTTTCTGGTTCTAAGCGGAGACATTGTCTAATAGCGGGGGCCACCTAGAACGTGCGATAGGCTCCGTTGATGGATGTTCTAATTGAGTTTGATAACTCCGGAACCCACAATTAGAAAAAAGTTGAGCTGTTGTCAATGCTTGAAGGTCTTTTCCTAATGAATTTGTTTCTTATCGCGCGAAGTGTTATACTTTTAAAATATAAACTCCATGAGTTGATAAGAAGCAAATGCAAAAACAATAAATAGAGGAATGTTAGCTTCGGCTCTGCCGAAGTTTGTATACATGTATGTACCCTTGCTGCTTGCTTAATTTATATGACTAAGGGCCGATATCTCATCTTCTAAACTAAAGCTTAGATTTTGCTCTGTTATATGTAGGTTTATGTGACAGATAGCTCTATGTAGAAGATTAGAAGTCGGCCCTAAAGGATTTAGATGAGTATCATTCAAAAAGTTGATTAGTTGACAAGTTTCTAAGCTGACTAATCGGTGGCGCCTCTACTATGATCTTTTGGCTGGCCAGTTTATCGTATGGCAGCTATATGATATATTCATGCGATTTTGATGAAATTCGGAAAAATTGTGCTGAATCAGATAATATAAATAAGTGACAAGATTATAAAGACGCAAAAAAATGAAAACAAACAAGAAAGAAAGTCGTTCAAGTCCGACTATCACATACTCTATGTCAACGAAATTACACGCTCAGCATACATTTTGATGCTGAAAGCAGCGCTGCTACTGCGCTGCAGCAGCGAACAGTCTTTTGATCATAGCTCGACAATTGTTCATGCTGCGCTGCAGCAGCGAACAGTCTTTTGATTATAGCTGGACAATTGTTCATCCGATCTTCCACCATTCCATCTATCTTTAAAACTGTGGAAGATATGACTTTTTTTCCAAATTGCATGGGCGGGAGGGGGCGTGGCCAAAATTGGAAATAAACTTGATCTCCCTGCAGAAATAAGAAGTTTTTGTCCCATACACGTCAAACCGCTATCTCTTTGCATCTTTGAGATCTGTGCGTTCATACGGACCGACAGACGGACAGACGGACATGGCTGTATCGACTCGCTGTTGATGCTAATCCAGAATATATATACTTTATAAGGTCGGAGATGCTTCCTTCTGGCTGTTACATACTTTGCACAAACTTATAATACCTATGAACCTACAGCAGAGTGTAGAAATGTAAAAAAAACTAGAAACCAACGCTAAGCTAACTTCGTTTGTGACGAAGTTTTAATACACTTGACACAGATCATTCCACGAAGTAACCATTCGAATCCGACATACTAGCAGTGCTCTCCTACAAGATGCCGCTCGCAAAATTTCACCAGATAGCCTTAAAACTGAGGAAGTTGTTTGCGCAGAATCAGACAAACGGACGGGCAAACAATATTATACTAGGTTAGACCGTAGACTCATTGGACCATGTTGTAAGTGGACAAATTATTGGTTTTGGTCATTAACATGTGTATGTTAAAGTAGATCTTGATACCACATCTATTAAATTGTCGTAAGCACTTTCTTCTATGCACGATCTCAGTTTGTGTACTCTTTTTATACCCTGTAACCATCAAAAATGGGAAAAGGGGGTTCATGAGGTTGTCCAAAGGTGTGTAACGGAAAAAGTGATAGAGACATATTAATATACCATAAAGTATATATATTCTTGATCAGAATCAACAGCCTAGTCGATATGACCATATCCGCCTGTATGAACGCGTCGATTTTAGAAACCATAAGGGATAGAGCCAAAAAATGTTGAGGCTGTAGGGAGGGGCGTTGTATACCATATCCAGATCAATTTAGTTTCAGATTTGAAAAATTTATTTGCTTTCTAAATTTTGCAGCGTATGGTCCTCTTGATTTTAATAAAATAAGTTAATTAATCTAGCCACAGTACCAAAAACTGTAATCAAACCTGGCTTAGCAAACGTTTATCCAAATATTTCTTGAATCTGATGAACGAGGAGAGAACGAATAATTGGTTCTAATTCAGCGCCCAAAAATACATTGGGATACTTTGCTCTCTTCTCTGGTCCAAAGGTTTGTAAATTTTGGTATTTGCAACACAACAAAAAGAGGGCTCGTATGACATGGAATTTATCTTGCAAATTATCTCAATTTTTTATTGTAATGTACGTATTTCCATATGCCTCCCATTTGCCTATATTTATCGCACACGCGCGGCCAGCCGCTCTATGAGAATAAATCGAAACAAAACACGTTTCACCTAAATGTATTTCAATTTCAAATTGATATGTACTACAATATAAAATGAAAAACCAGAGCTTTGCAAAGACATTAGCATACCAGTCGAGAGCCGAGCAACGCTCAGCTGATTGTCACTATTCAGGCTCTCTCTTTCCACTTTGTTATCTTGTTGCTCACGTTGACCGTCATGAGGGGGGTTTTGTCACGTATTCTAATTAGCACTTTGCTTGCGGCATTCGTGTGAGTGAGTGTTCCCATTTTTATGGAAGAAACAATTATAATTTATTTGTTGTTATAAAAATCGTTTCCAACTAGAATTATTATTGCATCATGCCAATATAAAGATTGACATACAAAAATCAAGGTATATTTGATAAGAACTGCACCGTGAATTGTGGTTAATATTTGCTTATTTAAGCATAAGGTTATTACAATAGATAGAAATGTTTAAGCAAAATATATTATCTACATACCAAATTATGAAGACTTACAATCCTTCTCAAAGCTATTCAATACCAATTTAATATGATAATTTATTGCTGACGACAATAAGCAAACAGACTACATACCACCGAACCTTGTAAGTTAATGAGCATCGAACTTGAACCCGAACCGGACCACGTCTTTATCGAAAATGTTTAGGTTTCAAATATGCCTTTGTGTCATCCGCTACAAATTTTTCAACTTCAACATAATTGTCTAGTATCTGATCGATGCCGATGATCGATCCAATGGGTTCGAACCTCCAGACCAAACCTTCTTCAGAATTTTAGAGGCTTGCAGCCTTGACATTTATGGAACAATTATTATCTTTGGTAAGGTAATGGAGTAAAGCTTGGTTAATAGAAAAACAATTAGTGTAAGTGAGTTTTGAGACTTTCACAGACAGTAATCAAATATTTTTTGTCTCTGAATTTTCAAAAAACCGAGTGGAAACCGGATGTTTTGGTTCAGCTATGGGGCCAACCAAAATAAAGTCGATTACGGTTTTGGTAAAAAGATACATGCTTCCATTTTAAATATTATTATGTCAAGTAGCTTAACTAATTATTTTCCCATTTGCTCTTTTCGTTGCTACTAGGCCACCCTGTATAACAAAAGTGCCGCCGAAGTTGCCATATTAACCTCTGCGAAGGTAAATGGAGCCACCCCGCTGGTCATATCCTGTCGCAATGGACACTACGATATTGTAGAATATTTATTGACAAAGTGTCGCGCCAATGTGGAACAAGTTGGCTCTGTTAGTTTCGATGGTGAACCCATAGAGGATGCTCCTCCATTGTGGTGTGCAGCTGCCGCTGGGCATTTGGGCATACTCAAAATGCTGGTGCGAAGGGGTGCTAATGTTAATAGCACAACAAGAACGAATTCAACGCCATTGCGGGCAGCCTGCTTTGATGGACATTACGAGATAGTCAAATACCTGGTGCATCATGGAGCGGGTGAGTGGCTTTAGCTACTGCAAATTCATCTCGCTAATCTCATTCTCTCTAGACTTCGAAGTGGCAAATCGCCATGGCCACACCTGCCTGATGATTGCCTGCTACAAGGGTCACTATCGCATCGCTCAGTATCTACTCTCGCTGAACGCCGACGTGAATCGTTGCAGCATCAAGGGCAACACCGCCTTGCACGACTGCGCCGAATCGGGTTCGCTACAAATCCTACAGCTGCTGCTCAAACATGGCGCCACCATGGATGTAGATTACTATGGTATGACTCCATTGTTGGCTGCCAGCGTTACCGGACACATGCCCATAGTGGAGCACCTGATCACATTGCCCTGTGTGAGTCGTGAGGCCAGAATCGATGCACTGGAGCTACTGGGTGCCACCTATGTGGACAAGAAACGTGATATGGCTGTGGCATTGACATTGTGGCGAAGAGCTCTCGAGGAGCGAGCCCTCGAGCCCCCACTGACCAAAAAGGTGCAAGAGCCAGTGCCGGCCTATGAGCTGGTTAGCGAAGTAACCAGCATTGAGGAGCTAGAGGAGTTGGTCCTGGATCCAGACGAGATGCGTATGCAGGCTCTAGTCATTCGACAGCGAATTCTTGGACCCACACATCCGGACACCAGTTACTACATCAGATTTAGGTGAGAATCATTAAGCATGTTGCGCCCCGATCCTGAGTGATTGAATCTTTACAGGGGAGCACACTACGCCGACGCTGGACGATTTGATCGCTGCATTGAGCTCTGGTCGTATGCCTTGACCATGCAACAAAAAATTCTGCAGCCACTCAGTCCCATGACTCAGTCTTCGTTGCTTTCATTTGCCGAGCTTTTCAGTTTTATGCTAGTGGAGGCGGGTCGACTGCTGCCACGCGGTCGTGTGGTGCCGCCTATTGAGGCTGACGGCATGTTGACTATTTTCTACAAGGCCGTCCTAGAAGTGGAACGCGGGCAGGCGTTTACACTGGAACAGCAGCAACTGCCGACAGCCAGCAAACAGCCCAGACAGTCACCTTCTTGTGCAGGCTCCTCTTCAGCCACATCAACCTCATCGTCCACCTCCTCATCCACAACGTTATTGTCGGCCCACCAACATGACGGCAATCATGATCCGAATGCCTTGAGCCGCACTCTGGTTAGTGCCCTGCACATAGGTTGCCTGCTCAGCTCACTGCTGGATACGGAAAGCTTTTGCCCAGACATGAGGCATCAGGTGATGAGTGCCTTATATCGTCTCAATCGGCTGAAGGTTCATGTACGCTCGGGTCGAACCGCCCTGCATTATGCTTGCTATCGCGAGGGCACCCTCGTGGGTCGCTATCCCTCCTGTCAGTTCCCCTCGGCCACGCTGGCCAAGGCCTTGTTAGAGGTGGGGGCTGATCCCAATGCTGTGGACGATGCGGGCAATACGCCGCTGCACTTGGCAGCGACCTTGCAGCCCTATGTGGAGCCTTTGGCGCATACGCTACTCGAAGGGGGAGCTCATTTGGTAAGTGAGAAACCAGCAGTAACATTATTATGCAGCTTACCCCCGGAATTCTTCTTCCATTAGGATACCAAAAACGATGCTGGTGAAACCTTTGAGAGTCTGCTGGCGCCCACTCCCTTGCACAAGATCCTCGACCCCATGAAGTACACATCGTTGGCCTGTCTGGCTGCGCGCACCATCAAGAAGCATGACATCAAGTACGAGCAGGCTGTGCCGGCCGCCCTGTACGACTTCATCGAGCTGCACTAAGCGGCGCCTGGACGAGAGTCAACTCAAACTCAATTCACTCACTCAACCGCCCGCCACATTACAACAACTATTACAACTACGACTATTACTAGGAGAGAAAATGGAGCTGATGGAGAGCGTTACTAATGACTAGGAACTGATTTGTGATGTTTGCAAGCGAAGTGCCCCGGAGTCCTGTAAAGCAAGAGGATCCGGTTCGGAGACGTATTCAGATGACGTATCGACAACGACAACAACATTGATGGAAAAACAGACCCAAAACACGCTCTATACAAATGTTGCTTGCAAAATGTGTTTTTTTATTGTGTTCTTGCTCTACTCTATTTTGTATGAATTACGGATAATCTAATATTATGTATACGCTGGCAAGGGTGCGTGCCATGCAATCGAGCAGCAGCTAAACAATTGTCCTCATAGCTGCGGCGATCAGGCGCACGCTCGTGTCCCGGCACTTGTTATATTACGCGTACGATTATTTAGTATAAACAAACAAAAAACCCGCCCAACTTCTTAACTGATGCGTTTTGCCCAAGGAATAAAACGACAAACAGAGTTTTGGAAAAACAATATTATTTACGTTTTTACTTTATGTATTTATTTTTCGTTCGCTTGGTTTTCGATTGGGGCAAGTGTAGCTTAATTGTGTAGAACCTACTGACACATACTGAAAGTATATGCGATATATGTATGTAACCTGTAAAGAACATAATTAAATGTATCTAAATCAAAGTTAAGGAATGGCGCGTATGTAATGTACGAGTAATGTGGGGTGTCTTGTCTTTCTTCAGTTGGCGTATGTATTCGGTAAGGCTAAACCAACGCGCCAGTTATACACTGGTGGCCAAAAAAGAAGCACATCAGCGACAAAAAAAGGAAGACCTAACAACTTTCTGTTATAAAAGTTTTAAATCAAATCAAATTGATTCCGACTGTCCGTGTCTGCTTTGATTAGTTATTCAGGCCTTTGCAGAACATGTCTTCTGGTTATCACTTAATTATGTTCCTGTTTCTTTGAACAATTAACGAAATCGGAGTTGAATTTTAAGATTTTACCATTAACAATAATAGTTCTTCTAAATTCAAAACACGGATCAATTTAATCGGTTAAGTGGTAAAACAATGTAGAATTGAGTGAAAGCATGTCAAATAATTATAAGACAAATTGAAAACAAAAAAGATTCCCCTACTAGGACTACATTTCAGGCTCTACTTTTCTAAGACAGACCAAACTTAGTAAAATTATGGTAAAGCATATCAACCTAAGAAACACAAAGCTTGGAGGCATATTCATTAAAAACAAATAAGTTTTTCTCACTAAAACTATTTTTTTGACCAATCGTCCCTATGACAGCTATATGCCATAGTCATCCGATCTGGCCGATTCCTACAGATGTGCAGCGTATTTGTACTGAAAGACTTTGTGCAAAGTTTGGTGAATAAAGCTTTCAAACTGACGGAGGAGATAGCACGGAAACATAAGAACGGATGGATTCTGAGCCGAAGTTTTTATACCCCTGCAAGTGCTAGCTTAAATATTTTCAAAAACAATATTTTTCACATCGAGCCGTTTTCCGACAGATCGGGTCGGATATTGAAATCCGATTTTGAAAAAAAATTTTAGAATTAGGTGAAAGCATGTGAAACAATCAATTACAATTTGTTTACAACAGCTTACAAAAAGTACAATTTCAGGATGCTTCCATCAAAAGCAAAAAAGTTTTTCTGACTCAGACTGGTTTTCACACCTATCTTATGTGTGGCAGCTATTCCAAATAGCATTTTCACCAATCTTGGCAGATTTATAAAAAAGCATAGCAAACCTAAAAATCAGGGATGCAAACCACTCGAAAATAAGTACTGGTTCGGTTCAGTGGTTTGCACAGTTTCTAAACCGCCGGTTCGGTTGATAACATGGTTTTTGGAGTTAAATGAACCGCGGTTTCGGTTCGGTTCAGTGGTTCACAAAGGCACATTTTAAAATATGACTTCGGTAAAGTGGCTATTCGACCATTTTTGAAATTTGATTCCTATAATCTATTCGAATATCTTTAAAATCCTTAGAGCAATCTGCAAAGATTATTATGTCGGATTCCCAGGACTCGTCTATCAGTTCCTGGAGGAATGCCCTGATTAAGATTGAATTAAGGTTAAGAAGTACCACAGAAAATTGAAAATATTGTCTAATAAAAAAACAAATTAAGATTGATGACAGGTAAATTAAGAGATCGGCGGGAAATCAGGTTCAGGTTATCCTTAAAAGTTATATCGATCCGACATGGCTAAATATGTAGAGGGTCGATCGAAATGTTTGAAAATTATCTTCGGGAAACGATTCAAATTGTCTAAATAATCAAAATCATTGGCTAGAGGAAAGCAATTCCCGTTAAAACTCGTCACAGAACTGAACCGAACCGAACCGTTTTTATTTGTGGTTTTCGGTTCGGTTCAGAAATTCTGAAAGGAAGCCGGTTCGGTTTGCGGTTCGGTTCACCAGCGGGAATAAGCGGTTCGGTTCGGTTCAAAACCGGTTCAGCTCAGAACCGGTTTGCATCCCTGCTAAAAATACAAAGTTGGGAGATATTTCCATTGAAAAGAAAAAAGTTTTTCTCACTAAAACTATCTTTCTTTCCGATTGTAATACCCATGCAAAGGGTATTATAATTCTGCCCAAAAGTTTGCAACGCATTAGACTGTTCATTCCCGACCCCATAAACTATATATATTCTTGGTCAGGGTGTCGAGCTGAGTCGATTGAGCTTTGAGCCGTCTGTCTGCTTCTACACGACCTAGTCCCTCAGTTGTGAAGCTATCGAGCTGAAATTTTGCACAGAGTTTTGCTGCACGCTACTTATATGTCAGAACTGACCAGATCGGATGACCATATCTTATAGCTCCCATAGGAACAATCGGTCGGAAAACTAGTTATAGTATTGATTTTTATAGTATGGAAACTTTTATAAAATTAATACAAATCGCAGTTTTTCAGAACCAAATCTAAAAGAATTAAACTCCTGGATTCCATTACAAAGGAAATGGAGTATAGGGTTAGCTAGCGAAATTTTTAATCAAAAACAAGAAAAAAAGTCGGTCAAGCCCGACTATAGCATACTCTGTACCAACGAAATTATATGCTCAGCATATATTTTGATGCTGCAGTAGCAGCTGAAAGCAGCGCTGCTTCTGCGCTGCAGCATCGAACAGTCTTTTGATCATAACTCGAAAACCGTTCATCCAATCTTCACCATTCCCCTGGCTGATCGATAAGTTATCCTTATTACTAAATATATCTAGAAGGAACAACCCACATATCTTTAAAACTGTAGGAGATATGACGTTTTTTCTAATTTGCGGGGGCGGCAGGGGGCGTGGCCAAAATTGAAAATAAACTTGATCTGCCTGCAGACATAAGACGCATATGTCCCATACATGTCAAACCTCTATCTCTTACCATCTCTGAGATCTGTGCGTTCATACGGACAGACAGACTTGGCTATATCGACTCGGCTGTTGATGCTGATCAAGAATATATATATACTTTCTGGGGTCGGAGATGCTTTCTTCTGGATGTTACATACTTTTGCACAAACTTATAATACTCTATGTACCTACGGTACAGAGTATAAAAATATTTAAGCGAGGAAAATATTAAGGGTATAAAAACTTCGGCACAGACGAAGTTATCTTAGCTTTCTCGTTTTAAGTTTTATTAATTATTTGCTATCGGTAGGACTTTCTGTGGAAATGCCAAAATGCAAAAGCATGTTTAGAATATACCTGTTAAATATAATATTTATAAAGGCATTTCCACAGCACGCACTGGACAGTCGTACAATAGTACACTCAGGAAAAAATCGCATAGTAAAACCTAACACAATCAAATTTGATTTTACTATGCCCCTTCTGTATTTAAATTAACCACTTTGAATTGATTAAAATCATAATAAATCGGCGAATTTCAGTTACCCCTTTTATATTCCCTAAGCAGGGAATTCCAACTTGAGAATTACAAGCAGTCTTATTTTTGCAAAATGCCTGAAAGATATTTATGAATAACTGTATGCTATTCAATATACGTAGTATTATAGCCGTCGATCAGCCAGCATACGCGATGGCACAACTGGTTGACGCGGCATTCCATTACAAATTCGAGTCCCCCACAGAGTAAGTTAAAACTTTTATAAAATTAATACAAATCGCAGTTTTTCAGAACCAAATCTAAAAGAATTAAACTCCTGGATTCCATTACAAAGGAAATGGAGTACAGGGTTAGCTGGCGAAATTTTTAATCAAAAACAAGAAAAAAAGTCGGTCAAGCCCGACTATAGCATAGTCTGTACCTCCGAAATTATACGCTCAGCATATATTTTGATGCTGCAGCAGCAGCTGAAAGCAGCGCTGCTTCTGCGCTGCAGCAGCGAACAGTCTTTTGATCATAACTCGAAAACCGTTCATCCAATCTTCACCATCCCCTTGGCTGATCGATAAGTTATCCTTATTACTAAATATATCTAGAAGGAACAACCCACCTATCTTTAAAACTGTAGGAGATATGACGTTTTTTCTAATTTGCGGGGGCGGCAGGGGGCGTGGCCAAAATTGAAAATAAACTTGATCTGTCTGCAGACATAAGACGCATATGTCCCATACATGTCAAACCTCTATCTCTTACCATCTCTGAGATCCGTGAGTTCATACGGACAGACAGACTGACGGACAGACGGACTTGGCTATATCGACTCGGCTGTTGATGCTGATCAAGAATATATATATACTTTCTGGGGTCGGAGATGCTTTCTTCTGGATGTTACATACTTTTGCACAAACTTATTATACTCTATGTACCTTTGGTACAGAGTATAAAAAAAAAACAGTTTTTAACCATTTCCATATTAAATTTTACTATTGACAATATTAAAATTGAAGTGTGCACTCTTTATATATACGAATTCAATATTTAACGCTAAATCAATGGTGAAAATATTCAAGTCAAAGTGTAAATATTAAACTATCAGTGTATTTTTCCCTGAGTGTACGCCAATATTAAATATCAACATTGGATTTTAAACTCTGTGCCAGAGGTACATAGAGTATAATTAGTTTGTGCCAAAGTCGGTAACCAGAAGGAAGCATCTCCGACCCCATGAATTGTATATATTTTCTTGATCAGCCGATTCATGTCCGTCTGTCTGACCGTATGAACGCACAGATCTCAGAAATGGTAAGAGATTGAGGTTTGACGTGTAAGGGACAAAAACTTCTGATATCTGCAGGTAAATCAAGTTTATTTTCAATTTTGGCCACGCCCGTACCACGCCCCCCCAATTAGGAAAAAACGTTATAGCTTCCACAGTTTTAAAGATAGATGGTTCGTACCTTCAAACATTCAAAAACACGATCTGCAACTAGATTATTATAAATCTATGCCTGATTCGCCAAAATCTTATGATGGCTTTTTTAATTTTTGCCTCATTATAATGCGTTAAGCTAAAACCTACGGTTAATCGCAATAACATCTTACACAAATGGGAAGATGGATTTGCAATCAACATACATTTTCTTTGTTTTCAGCTCTTTTTTTCAGTATAATCAAGAAAATGGTTAGGGCATACAACATTTGGAAATACTCGATTCTAAACCCGTCTGTGTGGGAAGAATTGATGAGCTCTTTAATTCACAAAGGATGGTAAGTTTGGTTACGTATGTTCCAATTTCGTCCACTACTGTATGTAAATAAGGAAGATTAACGGTAAAAAGCCGCATATACATAATTGATCACACTGGTACGTTTAACAGTCCCTCTTTCTTCGCTGACGACTCAATGCATTACTTTAAGAGCTAGGGCGGAAGGCAGTGGCTAGAATAAGGAAGCTGCTTTTGAGGAAATGCAGTATCTCAAGACTGAGGAACATTTGTAGCCTTTTAGTCTCTTGCCAAATATACACTCAGACTCTTCACAGTCACGAACTTTGGACCACTGTTTAAAAATGTGTATTTTCTGTGGAGAACTTACCACTGGCAGTTGTGCCAACTGCGACTCATATAAAATCGGTAAGAAGTGAGAATTGTCCAATCAGTGGAAATGCATAAAAAATTTTAAGTTTTTTAATTTTATTATTTAGTTATATAATTAAAAGTTATATAATTAAAAGACTAAATCGTTATTCCATATATTAATCTTTCCCGTTGAGGTCTACCAAAATGTAGCAATAATACATCGAAGAGCTATAGTATCTGACTGGGTTTGGTTTGTACACTTAGAGAAAAATCAAGCAGATTTCAAGCATTTTCGATGTCAAAAGTACTGTAAGCTGTACTGTAAATCAAGAAAAGATTTTCGAGACGAAAATGCTTGTTTTTAAATTTAGTCGGCTTGATATCAAGCATAAATAGTCTTGGGTCGAAGAAAAGATCTCTTTTTGTTTGTAAGCATACGAATGCTCGATTCCATGACTAGATCTTCTTGGTTGCAAGAATATTTAAGTTTCGATTGCATGAAAAGTTCTTCTTTGAATGATTTGGCACGGTGGCGCTGGAGACACCACAACACACACACCTTGGGATGTGCCCAACGTGACTTTGTCCATTGTGGTAATTAAGTCCACACCTGCTACATTCAAAATCGGAACGATGTAACCAGAGTTTTCTTGAAAAGATTTGGAAACCGTTTCTATACTAGACGTCTGTAATATTGCCATCACCTTTGACACCGCAGTCGTGTCATTCATGGTTGTGATGGTTTTCTCCAACTTGTGCTCCGTTCCCATCAGTTTGCTCTTGAGCTCTGGAGACGCCCACTTGACAATAATCTTGTTTTGTATGCATTTGTCATTTATCATCTCCTCCTCACCTGATGCCGAACGCGTAGAAAGAATTAAGGGAACACTTCCCCATCCATAGGAGTCATACTTCGGAATAAATGACTCTCAAATAAAGAAATCCTCACTTGCGAAAAACGTTCGTTAAGCTTTTCAACCAATGAACACCGGAAAAGCCAACAATTTGGCATAAACTAGACGAACACAGTTAGAGTGTTAAAACTTGGCACATTTGATAGTACTGGCCTATATAAGAAATTATCAAAATTTTGGACCGATCCGACCACGCCCACCTGTACCGCCCATATAACCCAATACTAATTTTAATTTTTATACCCGTTACTCGTAGAGTAAAAAGGGTATACTAAAGTCGTGCAAATGTATGTAACAGGCAGAAGGAAGCATCTCCGATATCATAAAGTATATATATTCTTCATCAGCATCAACAGCCGAGTCGATATAGCCATGTCCGTCTGTCCGTCCGTCCGTCCGTCTGTCCGTCTGTATGAACACCTAGATCTCAGAGACTAGAAGAGCTAGAGCAACCAAATTTTAGATGTAAGCTAGTATTGTCAGTAGGCAGATCAAGTTTGTTTCAAATTTTGGCCACGCCCCTTCCAGCCCCCGCAATAAAAAATGTTAAATATCTTTAACAATTTATAAGCTATCGAGCTCAGATTTTGCAGTATGCACTATGTGGCCAATATGTACAATCTCACAAGTTTTCATAAAGATCGGATAATAAATGCCAGAGTTAAAAAAACGTTGCATACTTATCTGAGCATCATGAGGTTATTAAACACTAATTGCCTTGAGTAACGGGTATTTCGAAGTCGGGCAGGGCCGACTTTAACTTACGCTCTCGTTTTTTGATAATTTGCTGCTTTGTCGATAGTTTGAGATTTGTACTAATCGATCCGAAGATAAAATCAGATATTGCGAGCTCCCTGTCCACCTTCAATCCACTTTTGAAGCAATTCAGTGTGACTGAACTCCAAGTTGCCTGCAAAAACACCAAATGATTCGAAAACGAGCAAAAATTAGCAAAATCTATTAATTACCCCGAATTATATACAGTTAAATGAATACAACTGCATTTTTATTCGATCTAATAAACAGTCACTTACCATCTTTTTATCCGTGAAATACGTCACATTTAGGTTAGGTTTTGCCTAAAACACCACACAGCAACAACACATGAAAACAAAGACACAACACAAACAAGAAAGAAAGTCGGTCAAGCCCGTCTATAACATACTCTGTACCAAAAAAATTTGTCTTTTGATCATAACACGAAAACCGTTCATCCGATCTTCTTCATTCCTTTGGCGGATCGATAAGTTATCCTAATAACTAAATATGTCCAGAAGGAACAAGCCATTTACCTTGTGGGAGAAAAAAATAAAACTGTGGGATGTATGACGTTTTTTCTAAATTGCGGGGGCGGGAGGGGGCGTGGCCAAAATTTAAAATAAACTTGATCTGCTCGATCTTGGATTGGCTCTTTTGGGCTTTACCATAGTTTGTAAATTGCCAGTGGTCAATCAAAAGATAGTAGTTGAATGGAAAATCAATCAGACTGCTTGCTCATCATTTATTGCTATCTACTTTTTCGCCCTTCCAACTATCTAACAATTGTACATGATTCTTATTTTGGTCAAATCGCCCTCGGATGGTCCACGCACTTGTCCCATATCCCTTTCCACTGCCTTGCCCTCTACCAGAGCCCTTATTGTTGGTTTCGTGGGATCCTTAGCAAACGCATTCTTCGAGTAGTGCATCACACTCAGATAGTCATAGGGAACATCATAGGTCGTGGTTTGCTCCATGGCCATGAACTGAGACCAATATTTGCGTGGTATATTATCGTAGTCGATTTCTACAAACTCGTTTCGATCCGGACGACTCTGCTCGTGGAAGAGACCCAAGACATGAAACGTCTCATGCTGAATCACCCCCGGCATGGAAAGGCAACGTTCGGTTAGCTGAACGTCATGGGAGCCAAAAGGCTGCAAGGGTTGGTAGCCCACGCGAGTGCCGCACATATTTTTAGATTTCTTGTAGTAGACATAACGGCGCCCTGCTGAAGGAGTTCCCCTGATTTCCATAAACTGCAGGCAAGTTTGTTCATTGAACGTGGCCAAAGCAGTTCGCACATTCGTAGCCTCCTGATCACTTAAATTCCTGGCAATGCGATAGTATAGCGTTTTCCCGGGCCATCTTTGAAGCGGCGATTGCAGTGCATTGCGGGTTTTGTCCTCAGCCTGCTCATCGTCCACATGGATCTCGTTGTAATAGTTCTCATAGGACTCAATGCCTTCAGCTAGAACAGAGACCAGGCTTAATAGTAGAACCAGCACTTGGAGGTGCATTTTGCTTATAACCAATTCGAAAAGTTAATTTGGCTTTTTATAGGCACAATTAAACATGCGACTATCAGTTTCGGCAAGTGGTTTTTTAGCACTGAAAATTTGAATAAACTAAAATAACTTGCATGCTTTGCATACCTATAAATACACTGAACTTACGACTAATTTAACATTTTTATTTTATTTTAGGATTAAGTATAACTTAGATTTGGCAACCAACTTGAACTCAAATATTTTGTTATCAGCCCAGCCCAGTGCTGAAGCAGACCTGATGACGAAATAACTCGTACCTTTCAAGCAGACCCCCCGACGAACTTGCGACTTTTTGAGAGATAAACTTAGAATAACAAATAAATTGGCTGCTGTGGTTAGTGCTCACCAACACATGCATATTTTATTGTCCCCTCCATTTGACCGGGTGTACTCAAGACACCAGATTTTTATTCCTCGAAACAACGATTTATATTAATTTTATACTTTAAACTTACTGTGGGATTCGAACACGGGACCCTTGGACTGGACCTTACGACTACTAATACTGAATTGAATTGCTATTTGCCTTAAAGTATATAAAGCAACTAAGTTCTAGCTCTTCGCAATATTATGACCACTCAAAGTGGGCATTCCATGAATTTTAAATTAAAAATGGAAACTGAAACTGGAAACTGCAATTTTATTGAAATAAAACTGAAATGCTTAAGGATAAATTTAGTCAAATCGAAGTGGACTTTGATTAATTTTAGTACAAATAAAGTCTATTAAAATGACTGCGATTTATTTCTGAGTGTACGTGCATGTGCAGCTCTTATCGAACAGCTACATGACTAGATTGTTTATCAATTTGCATAAATTAACATAAGTTCGTATGGCGTATAACATGTACCTTCTACACTAACGGCAAGTCGACAAGTCATTCCAATGTGATAAAGTGGAGTCGGTTTTCAAATCGGAAAAACAAATGTTCTTTTGTATTTCTATGTATTCGCACTATGAACGACATTTGGCAATATTCGATAACGAATTGTGTGAAATTGTCATTAAAGTTTGTACATGTGGGGATATTTTTCAGAAATATGTGCTATGAACTTGGTTAAACTCAGTTATTATTTAATGAATATACCCAAGACAAATATAGCCACATCATGGCGTTTACCGATTTACGATAAAAACAAGTTGTACTTACTCACAAGTCCTAGATGAAAAATGAATTTATCACAGACATTCACATTTCTCAATTTCTATTCTTTCATTTGTAGGCAGATATGTGGATTAAGTAAAACAATCGATTTCTTAACTATTGGTTTTAGTACTAGCGCAGAATTATCGATTAAATTACATACATGCTTAAAACTATCGATTACAGTATCTAAAAAAACTGCTTGTATATTTAATTCTAATTATTATTATTGCACAATTATCCCTTGACCTCCCTAACCGGTAATGCAACGTATGTGTTCTGTTGTTTTCTCTATTTTTGTCAACACTCCATCTATTGCCACATCATTTGTTAAAAACAGGGTTCGGAAATTAACACACATTATTTTTAACACGTGAAAAATTAACACAAAGAAAAAATAAAGTGTGTAAAAAATTATTATTTTCACAAAAATTTTTTACACCCGTGTGAGAAATTTTGTGAAAAAAATTTGCTCTTATTTTTTTTTACACGAGGCTGCTAAAATTTCTTACACGCGTGATAGAATCATGCGTGTAATAAATGTTCGTGTTAGTTTCATGAAAAAAATAATTTTTTTCTTGTGAAAAAAATGTTATTTACATGTGTGAAAATAAAATTTTTTTTTAATTGATGTCAATTATCATGACTGAAAAATATAATTTGAGCATTTTACGAACCCTGGTTAAAAAACGTTCCGTTTTAAAAATCCTTTTTCTTGATGATAGAACACGGTCGCTGTTCACTTTTCGTTATCGTCATTGTTCTCGTTTCCGTTACCGTTACTGCTACCGCTATCGTTATAATTATCGTTATCGTTACCATTATCGCTGTCGCTATTTCTTATACTATCCTGACAAACTTATGTAACATTTACACCACACTGAGTTTGCTATCGAAATCGTTATCGCCGCAATAACGCAAAATAGGTGTTTACATTAGCACAGCGTTGCGTTATGCGTTAAGTGTTAAGAAAACAGCCGAGTTTATTTTTGGTTTTGGCAGCAGCAAGGAACTAGCTAAAGGTTTACGGAAACTGAATACAAGCGTTTTATTCGTAATTATTATATCGATGGAACAAAATTACGACATAATGATGCAATGTATGAATTTTTCAGTAATGTCTGCAGCAACCTTTAATATTCTGCAAAATTAACCACGGCGACCTAGAAGAATTTGGACGCCAATTCTTCTTTCTTGCTTCATTTCAAAATATATATATTTTAGCTTAACATCTGCCATTTTAAATTTTGTTGGGGGCGGCAATATCAACAGACTGTATAAAATTGTTAGTTTTCTCCTGAAGGAACAAACATTGACATTTCATTATCCTTATTGACGCACATAATAGGCATCTTGTAGATGCCAAAGAACACGGGAACCAACTTGGAGGCACCCCACAGCAGACCGTCCAATTTGATCCTAAGATTATACTTCTCAATATCCATCGTGTCGTTTTCATCATCCCAGGGATTGACATCGCACTACTGAGGACTTAACAATACGTATATGCAGCTCAGCTTCCTCATCCTCCTGATCATCTGAAGCGAAGGTTCCACATCATCATCGGCAGCCGCTATCT